>PVHP010014996.1:0-38149 GCA_004024765.1 Zapus hudsonius
ACACACACACACACACACAAATGAACTCTCATATTCACTATGCCGTATACTTCACCACAAACTTTCTCTTTTTAATTCTTTTTCTTTTTTATTAGGTAGAACCTTTGTATAGATACATCACGTGTTGGTACTATCATTTCCTTCCTCAAGAGGAAAATCCCACCACCAATGACTCCTTTGGTTTATGGTTTATTCCACTCAGCTTTCAGCCCCTCTCCTGAGCACTGGTCAGCTCTCCAGGCAGAGCTCTGAGGGTTCTGTCCTGTCATCGACAGTGGGTTTTGGACAAACATATAGCTCAGAGAGCTGTGCTGCAGTGAGTTTGAAGAATCTCACAGGCTCATGTACTTCAGGGTAGCAGAGTGGATAACGAGAGACCTGTAATAAATATGTCTCACCTAGAGGGGGCAGCCTTGAAATGTGCTGCTTGGTCTGTCTTTTTCATTTTACAAAATAAGCCAGATGGCATTATGGGAAATATTCAAATGTTTAAATGCAGAGATTTAATTCAATTTTAAAATACTGAGTAAGCTAAATACCACCCAAATCTGGGCTGAGTAGAGCCCTCGTGTTCCAGTTTGCAATCTCTGCCTCATGTGAAAGTAATTAAAAACATACAGCCTTCCATTTCCTGGTGTCCTAGAAGCAAGGTGAGTAATTAATTAATTCCTCTGTGCAAAGAAAGAGTAGGAAATGGATTTGTGCATGTTTGGTGTCTTCCAAACATCAGGCTCCTGACCTGAGAAAATCAAAATGAGTTCTGCGTTGGAAAGGGCCATTGTTTCTCCTCAGGAACGGGTTTTGGGAAAGAGCCAAAGAGGTTCCTGCTCTTCTGTGACTTTCCTTTATTCACGGGTGATTTTCCAGGCTTCTGCGTTTATTATGTGATGATGGGACCATTGTCACTCCTGACACTTCCAGAAGCAACTTTCTACCTCCTGTCCTTCCTAGGGCAGGGGTTACCTGTACCCGTCCAATTGGTTAAGATCAAGGAGATCTGTCATCCTTTTCTGGGAAGACATCAAGGCCCCAAATGGCAGACTGTGACATTGAAACAACCAGATATGCCCTGTCATGTTGCAGTTAATCAATTTCAAGTAAGTTCCAAGCACTTACAAATTTTGTCTTTTGGAAATGATTAAAGTGAATTCAGCCCATCATGCTGAGCTAGGAGGTCTGGGCATTCTAGAAAGCTCTGATGTACCACCTTTCTGTTATTTTTGCCACACAGGTGAGCAATATTGAAGATGTAGTTTGTAGGTGTAAATGGAAGTGTAGGCGTCAATTTGAAATAATGTTATTTGTTTTTACCAATCGCTTCTCTTCTTCCCTTTGCCTGCTGCCCCCGTGTCCTGACTGGAGGTCACTGACTGTTGCCGTCAGCTTTCTAGTTGCTGCACAGAGAGAACCCAAACAAAAATGGCTTGTGGAGGAATGGGTTTATTAGGCTTATGGACTCTAGGGGAGACTCCATCCTGGCAGGGAAGACGATGGCATGAGCAGAGGGGTGGACATCACCTCCGCCACAGCACTGCAAACAGTAGCTGGAAGGTGTGCCAAACACTGGCAAGGGGAAGCTGGCTTATAACCCCCAAAAGCCCGCCCCCAACAACACAGCTCCATTGAGATTGTAAAACCCAACTGCCATCTGCTGAAGATCGATTACCCAGAACACATTCATTTGTTTGTGGGGGACACCTGGAGCAAACCATGACACTGACCTAACCCATCTCATGGGCTTTTGATTAGTGCAAATCCCAGTGACACTGCATCACACACACATTTGAGTGTATTCCTATAAGAATCATAAAAAGAGGAGGCTGAGAAGATGGCTCAGCACATGAAGTTCTTACTGTGCAAGCATGAGGATATGAGTTTGGATCCTCAGATCCGTGTAAAAATGTCAAGCATGGAAGTGTGTGCCTTTGATCCCAGCATCCATGGGGGGAGGTTGAGCTGGGGGATCCCTAGCACTCATTGGCTAGCTTAGTCTAGCCAAATTGAAGAGGAACTAAGGAAGACCCCAATGGCAATCTCTGTCTTCTAGAGCCACATACATTTAGATAGATAGATAGATAGATAGATAGATAGATAGATAGATAGATAGATAGATAGATAAATGATAGATAGATAGTAGATGGTAGATGGATAGATAGATACATAGATGATAGATGATAGATAGTAGATGATAGATAGATGATAGATAGATAGCTATCCACACACATATAGATGTGAATATACACAAGCATATGCACAACACTCACAATAATAGGAATGATGATAATAATAAAAGAATTTCTCAAGCCATTCAAAAATTCCATGTGAAATGGTTTGGCAAAGCCCTCTATATTAAAAAGCCCAGTAAATACACAGCTTGTTCCACTATTGAGAGATGGTGGAGCCCTTAGGTAATGGGGCCTTACAGAAGGTCATTACGTCACTGGAAGTGTGCCTTTGAATGACATCGTGGGGACCCAGAACTGTCCTCTTTCTCTTTGGGGCCTATCCTTGAGGTGAGTGGTTTTCGGCTCACACACTCATACAGTGATGTGCTGCCTCACCCAGGCTCAAGAACCTCTAAACTGTGAGCATAAACTGAAATAAGCTTTGCTCTTTATGAGTTAATTATTTGAGGTACTTTGTTATCATGATGGAAACCCTCACACAATATGGAATGACGTCTAATATGCAGCACAGCTCACGTTTCCTTATAACCACATTTCGATACTCACTCTTATACAAGTGCTGTACATGTGATCTACATAAGTAATGCTCCACTCGAGGGGAGCAAAGGAACCCATGTCTCCAGGGAGACAGCCTGGCACCCACAGTCCAACAGGCATTTACTTGAATTGTCTTAATCCTCCCAGGAAGCCCGTGGTGGCAGGTGAGAAGCGGAGAGGTGAAACAGCCATCACACTGCTTTGTCCCCCGGGACAAATCTCTCCCCCTTGATGGCACCATTGTGATGGAGCCTTGAGTTGAGAGACCAAAAAAAAAAAAAAAAAATCAAGGCTTCCTCCCATGCTGGCTTTCGTTTTCTGGAATTTGTTTTGGCTTTCACACCCTGCTGTTGGCGTCATTCATACTTTCTACAGAGAAAAATAACTTTGGATCCCTGTCTCCACCCAAAAGGTCATTGCAAAGGACATACTCTCTTGGATTTGGGATCCCTGAAAATTCAACTGCTTAGGCTTTCTCTGAAGAAGAGGGGAGGGGAAGAGGATTAGGAAGAAGAAACTAAGGAAGGGGACTAGGAGGAGGATGGAGAGAAGGAGAAAGAGAGAAGGAGAAGGACATCTTATTTGAAACGAAGTTTATGAAGAATGCCTCTTGTGTCTTATGAATTCAACAGAAAGTCAGCCCTGGGCTTCATTCGACAACAGGAAACAGCATGTTTGGTATTGGTTTTTCCAAGGGCCCCCGGCCCCCTCCTTTGTGTGCAGAGGGTCACAAAGGCAGGTGCAAGCAGGGAGCCAGAAGAGCAGACAAAACTGACCTTTAGGGTTTTGTCCCTGTCCTGTGTCCCCAGCCCCCAGCATCCTGACAAACACAAACAACTTTCGACCTCTGCCCTCCTCACTTGTGGGGACCCATTGTGGGGGAGGCATTTGTCTTCCCAGTGACACATCTTTTTAAGACAGAGAGACTGTGGATTAAGTTATGATGATTTTTGCAACCTTCCTCTGTGACCTGTGGTGGATTTGTTTTTTTCTGCACAATGAACAGACAGACAAGGCAGAGGCAGATTTTAAATGAAATGTGTGCTTATTTACTTTTGTGAAGTCTCGAATGCTTCCTTCTCATCTGGTTTCTTGTGTCTTTACCAACTAATGCTTTATCTTTTCATGTTGTGTTGTTTCTGAGAGCTTAGATGTGGAGGCAGAGTAGGGGTGATGGAGATACATATTTAATTCCAGGCACTCACTATCGATTAATACCAACAGTACCGTCAGGACTACCACAGGCACTGGATGAAGGTAGAACGCCATGAGACTACAGTCAAGCCTATGGGCTTAACTTTTGAGGGAGCAAAGCTTTGTTCACCTAGATCTTTGCTACAGTAACAAAGATCCCTCAAATTCTGTGACTTTTCCAGCATCAAACATGGCTTTCCTTAGCAGCTGTGGCTCTGCTCTTTGTGGCCTTGGCTCCCGAATTCTTCATACAAAAAGACTGTTCCATGCTGGATAAATCATTCTAGGGTTCTCCTAAAACATGGCACACATGCTATATAGTTTCTTTGCACCCCACTGGTCCAGCAGGGCATAAAGCCAAGTCCAATGTCTAAGGGGTGAGAATGCCCTGCTCTTCCCATGGATTGGGGCTGAGACCTAGAGTACTCTTCTAGGAAAAAAGGGCATTAAAACGGAGTAAATATGTATTACAATATCCATAAATTTCTCAAACGCATGTGAGCTGGAGGCAATGGCTTTGCTCAGCAGCCTTCTCAGCCAGAGATGCAGAAGAACAGGTACCAGGACAGGCAATGCCAGAAGCTAGAAGCGAGGAGAGCTCCAAAACCGTGAGCCACGCACACTGGTGGGCTGAAAGATGAAGAGCCAGCCCTGTGGACATCTGTCCCTGGCTGTGTGGCATCAGGACCCCTTCCTAAGGCACCTTGAGAGAGAGAGGTAATTCCTTTCCCTTCATGAGACCATAGTGAGAACTTACCTCAGAGAAGTAGTGTTGGCCTCAGGAGTCTTCTCTGCCACACTCTTACCAGCACAGCCCACTGGCACCTTCCTCAACCCAGAATATTCTTTCTCAGGACTTCAAACACTGAGTGAGAGCTTCCAGCTGTGGGTAGTAGCCACGGATGCTGAGAACATCCCCAGTGCAGTGAGTGGTCTCCCACCATATGAAGGAAAACTACCTACCACCATTTCCTGTCTATTCAAGGTCCCCGCCCCTCACCTTTTTATTTGACACTGAAGTTGATCAGAAAGAACTCCACAACCAAAGCACACAGTCTGACCCAGGGCCACAGATAGAGGTTTTATTCCCGTGGGTTTGGTTTCTGCAGAAGTAATGCAGGACACTGAGAATCAGGCACCGTTTGCTGTTGCAGCATACAATACATGATGAACAGGTTTGGGAGCTTGTCATAGGTCAGTTGTAGACCAAATTGCACCCAGAATGTGAGGGTCCCTGCCATGAGAAGTGGTATCCAGGCCCAGGAGTAAAGGAGGCAACATGGAAGGTGAGGGCATCCTAGAATATTGTGGGTGGTTCCATAGACACTGAGACCACTCCAAAGAGAATGGGTGAAATCTATCAGAGAATGTGAAATGACATCAGGCGAGAAATTCAGCCGTCTTGAGAGATGCTTGCAAAAAAAAATACAGCATATGTGGTGATATGAAAACACGAAATGAAAGGGCAAAAGACATATTTTTGTGACACATTCTATTCTAATAGGATGAAAGCAATTATGTGCACAGGAGTTTGGAGTGACTTCAGACGAAAGCATGCTTGCGTGTTTTCTTGCGTCTACTTTAATGTGTTGGCCCATTCTTCTACAGTGGACATGAATCATTCTTCGAAAAGAGGATGACAGCTTTGAAAATTAGAGTCACCCAAGAATAAGCAAAAACACACTGCAGTCAACCTTCAATTGACCTTGGGCTTGCTCCATCCCTCTGGGAAGTGAATGTCTAGCAGTCAGCTCCTGTGCTTGGTGCAGAACTTTGGCTGATCTGAGCTAGAGTTGGGATGATTTAAGAAATTCACCTGCCACCTGTGTTTCTTCAGTTCTCTGTAGACAATGCTTCCTGTCTTTTGTACCTCAGCATTAGCTCATAGCATCTTGATAATAGCCGGGGAGCTATCCAGCTCTTTCTAAATTTGAAAAACAGAAGGACACAAAGACTTCCAAAGCCTGTTCTGTGGTCTCATTGGGATGAAAAAGAATCCCCGAGAACAATGCATGTGTTGGCAGAGAGAGGGACTAGGCAGCAGCTGCTTGAAGGCTGCGCTGTGATGGCCTTCGTCTGCCCCTTGTCATTTGCAGGAAAGGCTCCAGGATGCTACAGAAAAGGAGGGAGGGCCATTCAGGACCACTGCCAAACACCTGCAGATCTGTGGATTACACTGTATTCTGTGGTCGTGGATAAAAGATCAGTAATGTGCTAATCAATGGAGCTAATCAATCGTATTTTCAGAGAGTGCTTGGATTTCTACTGACTTGCAAGGCAGCATCTTACTGGAGATCCACACTGTATACTTCTGTGTGCTCCAGGCCTTCTGCTCCAAGGACTTTGTATTCCCTGGAAGTCGATGGGATGTACAGAAGAACCCAATCTGGGGAAGCCAAGCTAAAGTAACTTTAACACACAGAAAGTGGCCTCCGTGATAATGCTCCCTGTAAGAGCAAGCCGCTCTGATGCACCTGCCTCCAACTGCCTAACATACACTAGGTGTCACTTCCCACTTCCAATCCAGGCTCATGAAGACAATTACCCATGACAATGCCATCACTAAGAATTGGGCTCATACTAAGATAGTCCTAGGTGGTTTCTGCATGTCACCTTAAGAGATAGAAGCCCATCCCCATGCCTTTCCAGTCAGCCTTCACCAGGGCAGCAGCTCCGAATGCCATGTTTTCAATACACATTGGTGCGTGTTCTTATGGCCACATAACCAAGCTTTCTTCAGTGGGAGGTGAGCAGAGAGGATGTGAGTGACCTCATGAAAACCTAGAGAGACAGGAGCCTTCTTCCTGCTTCCCGCTGGCTGACAGGTGAGGAACATGGCAATCAAGTTGGACTACAGGATAGAAACCAGGCTTTAGGGATGAAATCTGCTTCGGGGCTGATAGTGACTAATGATTTATGATCTTCCCAACACACAGTGGGTCTCCTATTCTTGAAGTACTTGAAGCCAGCAGGAGAACTCCCTTCCTGGCCTTTTCTTAGGATGCCACACTCTGTTCCATGAAAAGACAAGGAAGAGGCATTTCTTATGAGAATACTGAGTGCTGCTTTGGAAAGAAAAGTTGAAAAGAAACGAGTATAAGCAAGCAATAAATCAGGGCAAGAGGAAAGCATTGATTTCATTTCTGCCTTTGACTCCATGTGTGGTCCAGAAGTTGGAGGAAGACACAGTCATCAATGGCCAATGAATAAGTTTAGGTGCCCACAGTGCTGAGATTTCTTATTATGCATAAGGCTTTCCAATGAACTTATTTTTTCTGATTAAATAGGATCTAAGCAGGGGCTGGGGATATAGCTTGTTGAGAAAGGACTTGCTTAGCATACATAAGCCCCTGGATTTGATACCTACCATTGAAAAAATAGTTATTTAAAGTAGAAATGATAGATGAGAATAGGTGATAGATAGATAGATAGATAGATAGATAGATAGATAGATAGATAGATAGAGATAAAGTCTAATCAGAAGTTACTTTTTAATCCCAACCTTTGTTGCAAGGCTACGTTATAAACCTTTGTTTTCATTCCTGCCCTGTTGTTTATTGACACTCATGGCAACAACTTCCTTTGATACTGGAGGATGTAAGTGTCTCAAGATCTCATCGTAATAATAAAATATAGCTGTCAAGCTGAATTCACTGTAAGTGAACATCATTTGTAATATGCTACATTTCCTTCCCCAGCATTTGCCTAATCTAATTTTTTTTAATGAAATAAGCTCAGTCTGCAGAGACAGGGCTGAGAAGTGGTGAGGCCGCTCCAGCCTTCACAGAGAAGAGAAGCAGAAAAGGGGCCTTTTTTTCCCTCCAAGTGTGAAAAGCCTTCCTTCCTCACTAAGCAATTTCTCAGTGACAGGCAACTATCTTAATGATGAGTCATGTTTAGATAGTGCCTGCTCTTTGGATAACAAAAAATTACCAACATTTCTTTAAAGCCCAGGTGGGAGTTAAAGAAGGGGAATGACCCCCCCCCAAAAAAAAAGGAAGCCAGGCATGGTGGCACCCACCTGTAACCCCAGCACTCAGGAGGCAGAGGTAGGAGGATTGCCTTGAGTTCGAGTCCACCCTGAGGCTAGTGAATTCCAAGTCAGCCTGCTCTAGAGTGACACCCTACCTCAAAAAAACAAAACAAAACAGAAAAAGAGGGAGTGAACCACAGTCCATCTTGGCGCACTTCACCATGTCTGTGCCCCTCCCCAGCTGTGGCTACTCCAAGGGCCAGGGCTTGTGCCATTTTCTGTTCAAAGGAACCAAAGGTGATGTACAGAGAAGTCAGCTGTGTCCATCGAGCCCAGAATATGTTTTTGAATGAAATGAAGGGAACTGTTTGATGTGCATACTCCCCTTATATACTCAAATGAAGGAGGCAGGAACTTCTCCTTGACGGCCTGACAGCTCAGCCCAGCGCACAAGCCAGTAAGGGCTCCTAGACCTGAACCTTCCAGACAGGTCCCAGGCCCAGCTGAGAAGAAAGGCGGGTGTGGTATTTGCTTGCCTTTCTCTTTGCACAGCTGTTTCAAGTTACTGTTTCCAAAGGCACTCTTACTGGTGCTTTAGCTGCTTGTGATGGGGAACCAACCTCCTGAAAACAGGACTCCACAGGCTTCCTCCCCACCCCCAAACTTGCCCCTGCAGCCTGCATTGCATCCCTTTTTATTTATTTTTTTCTTTATTATCCATAAATTTGATACATTGAGTAAGCAAATAATGTGTTGGTATCCCCAGTTCTCCAATTTCCCTCTTACCTGTCCCCAATCAGCTGGGTATCCTCCTCTGTGGTTAATCTGGATCAGTCCATGGGGAAGGGGGTTATGCATAGCCTAGGAGTCAACCCGGTTCCACCCCACCTTTGTATGTTGTTACTGAGGGGGACTATGTCTCTGGATATTCTCCCCCACCATGGCTCTTACAATCTTTCCGCCCCCCTCTTCCGCTCAGTTCCCTGAGTCATAGTGGGTGAGTATTAAGGCTGCTTTATTGTTGAGGTCTTAGGTGCCTCTGTACTTCTGCTTTAGGTTGTATTGAAGATCATTGGTGTCTGTCTTGCTCATGCTGGGTGGTGGCTGTGGTAGTTATAGCTCTCTTGCTTATCCCACCACTCTCTGCGGGGTTCCATGTGGAACCTCCATGGTAGGTCTGGGGTTCTGACCTCTTCTCTCTCCTCCTCACTACCTGGGGAATTCTCAGACCACCTCCCAGGTTAATTACTTGCATTCGGCTCCCAGCTACAGGATGGTTTCTGAGGCAACAGAAGACAAACTGACCCAGATCTTACTGGACAGTAAAAATCCATGACCAAGAATACCAAAGGTGACCTGAGCTTTGATTTCCTTGAGCCCATGGGTCTTGTCTTGCTGGCAGAACACCGAGAATTGCTTATGTAAAGAGACACCTTTGGGTGTGCCTGGGACTGGAGTATGCCCATCAAAACGCAAAGTCACTCTATCATTCACAAGGTCCTATGGCCTGAACAGAGCTGGACAAAGATTGCTTTGGTTTTTGGTGACAGGCTCCCTGCAGAAGATACTGAGGGAGATGCTGCAGGAAGTTCTCCTGGCAGCTTCCTAGGGAAATGGATTTCTTCTTTCCACCCCAAATCCCATCAGAGTACATATATTTCATAAAGTATTTGGTACAATTAACACCAGGACATCACTCTAGCCACATTCAGTAAGCATGCACATCTTAAACTTCCATTTCACACAAACAAAAGAGCAGCTAAGATATCACCTCAGATTCACTAATGTCTTTCCCCTAATTCTTGAATGTTGGTGAATGGGTAGAAAACCCATGAGGCTTTCTAAACTCTGTTGTTGGATGTCTGATTAGTATGTCTGGGTGGAACCTAAGAATGTGTATGCTCAACAGTGTTCAGATCAGGACGCTCATGAGGCACACAGGTGACTTGAGGAACAGGAGGGCTCACCTCTTCCCTTTGTGGGCTGTGCACCCTGGCTGAGGAAACAGTCCTGGAGCTCGAGGCTCTTCACCAGCCAACTGAAGACCATAATGGCTACTTCTTTCCCAGCTGACTTGAGGGTACCAAGAGATAGTAACGGGGGACACTTAGCAAACACATATTCATACTGAGCTGGAATACAAGAGATCAATAGGTGTGTGGTTTAGCAGATGACAAGGGTACCAGTCTTTCAGGTCCAGCCTGCTATCTAAAATTTCTCATGAACAACAAAGTAATTATCATAAATTGGTCTGAGATCTTTTTAAATTTATTTTTTGTGTGTATGATGTGTGTGTGTGTGTGTGTACATGTGTAGAACTCTGGATATCAATCCTCACCTTCCACCTTGTTTGAGAGGGTCTTCTATCTTTTATCCCAGTGTGCACCAGGCCAGCTGTCGCAATGGATTCTGGGATTGTCCTACTGTCTCCAAGTCTCTTCTCACTGTAGGAGGACTGGGATTCTGGAATTCAATGCCGCATCTGGGCACTGGAGACCTGAGCTCAGGTCATCATGCGTGTGTAGTCCCTCTACCACTGAGCCATCTCCCCAGCCTTGTTCTCAGGTTGTTAGTGTGTCCGGGTATTCCTGTGAAGTCTGCCTTCAGGTTCAATGCCACTACATCAAGGGCTCAGGTGGAGCTAGGTATCGAGGTCAAGCGTGTGCTCCTAGGACACTGACAGGGAAGGGATATGGAGCAGGACCAGAAGGAAGGGAGTGAAACTAGAGGTAATTTTATTTTTATGTTATGCTTTATTTATTTCATGTTTGTGTTATGTAAGTCTGGGTGCATACGGGCTACAGCATGTGTATGGAGGTCAGAGGTTAGTGTCAGTCCTTGCCTTCCACCTTGTTTGAGGTAGGGTCTCTTGTTGTTCACAGCAGCATATGCTGGCCTACAAGCTTCCGGGGATTCTCTTGTCTCTGCCTCCCATCTCACCACAGAAGTACTGGGATTATAGACGTGTGCCACTGAGTCCAACTTTATGTGGGTTCTGGGATCTGAACTCTGGTTCTCATGCTTGCATGGCAAACACTTTAACCACTGAGCTATTTCCCTAGGCCATAGAGGATGACTTCACCAGCAACAGTGGCCTACCTGATTTCCCAGAAAGCTCTGCCCTATAAATTATACCTTACAGCTTTTGGTTTTGGTGGTAGGGTTATATCTCTGCGTTTTGAAGGGTGTTCCAGTGCTTGAGGTACCTCTGAAGATAACAGAAGGCTCTAATCAGCAGAGTACATAACAGCTGGGGAATGGCTGCCTAGAACCTCTTAAAAGGACTCAGGAGATGTTGGCCAGGCACCAAGATCGACCACCCGCAACAGATGTTAGTCCAGGTGTTCTGTCTTAACATATTGGGCTTCTGTCCCAACACAGGCCTTGGATTCTGAGTATCTGAGTGATAACCCAGCTTAAAGCCTTTGGGTTTAGTGTCCCCATGCTTGAAATGGGGGCTATGATGGAGACCCATCCCTTGTGGTTCCGACAAACAAAAAGAAAACCCTGTAATGCCACAGTCATTATGAATCATTGTGTTACTCTACCTACCTTTCACCTATGTAAACAGACTCAGCAAGTTTCACCTGCCCGAGATTGCACAGCTGTTAAATAACAGTGACAGCCGCCATTCACTGAAGGGGTGTCGTGTGGTGGGCCAGCTTCCAAGTGCTTTCCATCAATTAACACATTTAATCCTCAAGCAATCTGTACGCTAACATTTTCATTAGCCCCGATGAAGAGGTATTATTAATGAGCGTTTTGCTTGAGGTCAAAATTACAGCTGGGATTTGAACTCATGTCTGTCTCACTACCTTGATCAGCTACACCACACTGGTTCCAATATTTTAGTTCTTTATGTGACTCTGAGATCCTCAAAAGTCAGGGCCCCTTACTGTTCACTCCTGCGTCTGTAGAGCCAGGCAGAGAAGTGAGAGTCATGATCTATCAGGAAGAGGGAAATTATTTTTGAAACTACAAGGAAATACTTTGCTGTACAGTTTAACTTGCTTTGAATGAGCCCAGAAGCAGCGCAAGTCTTCAAGCTAGCTTTATTCACTCCTTCCAATAGAAATGTGCCAAGAACCTAGACACTGGGCACCATGTCAGCTCCCAGAGTGAAATCAGATCCTTTTCCTGGTGACAAGCCCAGCAGGGGTTGTCATTCCTTGTATCCCCAACGCCCACTTCCATGGTATTTGACCGCAGGATACAAGTGGACCTCATCGTGATGTCAGGAGGTCTGGGTGCTGCACGAGATGCTGCCTGAGAGGGACCCACATCCATCCTTCATCCTCAGGCTCTGCACCTTGACAATCAACTTGACTCCTCTCCTTTCCCTCTCCTGCAGTTACAGAGGTAAATAGCTGAGTTATAATTAGGAGACATTGAGCTGGGGCAAGGGAAGAGAGATAATGTTTCAGAAGTCATTCTGAGGACCTGGATCGGGTTTCCAAAAATTGAACACGCCATGAAAATACTCTTGTTAGCCACCAAGCATTATAGTCACTACCTGCCCCTCCTGTGTGCCTTGACAATGAGTAACTATTAACCATGTTCAACAGAGGGCATTTGATCTGAACTGCCTTCTTTTTCTATATCCATGCCATGGGATTGATCAGCAAGCAATCCCTTGTGTGATTTTTTAATGAAGGAAAAAAAAAAAGGTAACACAGATCTGGTCTCCTCTGTGCGGGGATGAGTAGTTTCTCACTTCATGGTGAGGGTGGAAAGGACTCCTGCTTGGATTTCCCAGCTTTGTTCCCAGAATGCAGGGTGGACATCTCTGAAGGCAATAGGAGTGGTGTTCCTACTTTTCCTAGAGCACCTTTACCTTCTGGGTCAGAGCGAATCCAGCCAGGCTTCCCTATGGTCCTCTTTACCACCTCAAGCTGAGGGTGTCTTAATGAAAGGGACATGAGTGCAATCATCCCTAGGGCTAACAAAAGTCAAGGTCCACTCCCAGCAACACACCTCCTTCAGCAAGGGATGTCTAGAAGGGAAACTCTGGCACAAACCTTGAAGGACATCAACTCCAATTCCAGAAGACTAAGGAATCTCCTGGCTGAAACATCTTAAATGCTTGAAACTTGAACCCCTATTCCATATTCCACAGGAGCCCATTCCAAGGAAGCTCCATGATCTCACCAGCTGCCAACCTTCAGCTGCAAAAGACAAAATGAGCTCGACCAGGGACATATCCAATTCTGATTTCAATTTAATCTGTGTGGTCAATTATTTGTATGATAATGGAGGAAAATAAAGACAATTTCACAAAAGTCAACTCTGTAATTTTAGAGCCTTTAAGACATTTGAAAATGCCTTGTGCAATTATGTGGCGCTTAATACTCAGATAATGGAACAATGAAAGATGTGTGTTTGCATTTTGTAAAATTAAACTGTATGCAGTTATTTATCTTTTACCTTAATTGTTTGAGCTTGTTTCTAATGTAAACTGTTGTAATTTTAAATAAATATCATAGAAAAAACTTTCATAGGTATCAAGAATCCAGAGTAAATTTACTTTGCAAATAGGCTTTGTAGGTATGTTTTATGCCGAGGATCTTAAACTGACACTTTCATTCAAAAATACTTTGAATTACTCACTGTTTGCCTCTCTGAGGTCAGATGATTTCGAGGAGACAAGATTTCACAATGGAATTTGGTTAGCTTTATCTTATTCAGAAGTCTGAAACATGATAAATGCGTGAAATCAATATATTAGAAAGTGGGAACTACGTTTTTGACAGATTTTGGTTAAATATGTTGAACTGTGTATTTTCACTTTTCTGTGTTTCATTCTTGGTTCCATATTCTATGCCTGAATTTTTTTTTATCCCATCTGCTCATAATGCTTGCGGTGGTTTGAATCACGTGTCTCATGTGTTCTGAATGTTTGATCCCCAGCTGGTAGCAATTTGTGAGGTGGAGCCTTACTGAAGGAGGTGTGTTGCTTATTAACCCCTAGCTTGCCAGTGTTAGTTCGACTCATGTTACTCTCCCGTTACTGTTTCTTACCTGCTGTGGCAGAGGTGATGTCCAGCCTCTGCTCATGTCACACCTTTCCCTTGCCATCACGGAGCTTCCCTTCCAGACTCTAAGCCAAAATTAACAACTTTTGTCCCATCAGCTGCTCTTGGTCAGATGCTTTGTGGCAACAATGAGAAGGCAACTGCAACAATGTTCACCAACTGACAGTTAGGTTGCTTGATGTAGCTTGGAGGCTTGAGAATTTTGGAGTATGTGCACATTTGATGGTACAGGAAATCAGCAATGTGGTCAAATTTAAAGCATAGTGCTGGGACTCTCTCTGCTGCGTTAATCACACCATGACCTGAACACTCGCTTGGTTAATAAAAGACACAGAGCAAAACAATGATGCTTCCCCATGGATTCTCAGCGTTGTGGGATCCTGCTCTCTCACTTCAACTACCACTGCTGTTTCACTTCAGTTACCACTGAGTCAGTCTGGCATGGTTCCAACAAACACGACTCAGGACTAAAAACTCAGACTTATTCCCTCAAATCTCTGTGCTTCAGTTTCCTTAGCTGCCAAGTAAGTCATTGTTATTTTTAAGGAGAATTTAATGCATTAAAATATTTTTAAATACCACAAAGTGCATGGCACAGCAAATATCTAGGATAACATCCTATTTTGAATGAATTTTAGATTTACTGAAAAATCCCAAAAATATAGAGAAACGCTCCAAAAATCTCTAGTTATTATTTTGACAATTTGCTTTAAAGATTATATTTGGGTATTTTTGTGTTATTATATAGCACAATATATCATATAGCACAATACTATAACAGATTGCCACAAATTAAGCAGCTAAATACAATACACAATTTCTGCCTCCCAGCTCCCACGATTCAAGAGCCCAGGCACCAGTTAGTAGGGGCCTGTACTCAGGGCCTCCCAGGCTGAGATCAAGGGGCTGAATCAGCTCACCTAAGGCATGGGATCCTTTGCTGAGCTGCTGCCTGTGGGTGGAGCTCAGCTCCTTGTGGCTGTGGGACCAAGGTGCTTGTTTCCTTGCTCAACATCAGCAGGGTCATTCATGCTCCCTAGAGACCAGCTGTCATTTCCTAAAGACCGCACTGATCAGTTTGTATTCCAGACAGAAGACACTTTCCTGATGCTCCTCCACCCTTTATAGTAGCCCCACCTCAGAAAGAATGTAAGAGTCACTAGGTGGGAAGGTGTTCTCTGAGGCATTTTCCCCTCCACAGAAATTGACTGGTACATTCATGATGCTGCAGTGATCACTGATAACCACACTGAGCAGGGCCCTCAGTGGAATACAGGCAGGGGAGAGGATATGAGAGTCAAATCCACTGGGACTGTGATCAATTTTAATATGTTCACATATCAAAGTTCTCAATAATAATAAAATAGTTGTCCCATCTTATCTACAACTTCATTTTTGGCAATTTCAACTACTCATAGTCAACAAGGAACCAAAATATTACATGGAAAATTCTAAAAGTGGCTCAGAAGTTTTCAATTTAGCACATTCTGAGAAGCATGGAGTCCAGCCAGAGCACACACATTTCTGAAAGGGCTATTCATCTTATCCGTAAATCTGGGAAGGCTATGGGATCTGGGAAGCATCTTCATTCTTGAGGTCATTTGAACCACCTGGGGAAATTAGAAATAATCATTTGTGGGCTGGAGAGATGGCTCAGCAGTTAAGGCACTTGCCTCCAGTGCCTAAGGCCCCCGGTTCAAATCCCCAGTACCCACATAAGCCAGAGCCACAAGGTGGTGACCCTGGTGCATTCTCTCTCTCTCTCTCTCTCTCTCTCTCTCTCTCTCTCTCTCTCTCTCTCTCTCTCTCTGCTTGAAAATGAATACATAAAATATTTTTTTAAAAAAAGAAATAATCATTTGTGCCCATTGACCCCTAGGGATCCTGGGGATCAGAGAGGTGGGTCTGGGTAAACACTAGGAATCTGCAGGTTTTTTTTAAAGCACTGCAGTTTCCAGGACTAACAGAATCAATGCTGCTGAGGTGTGTCGGCCAGCAGAGGCAACGTGAGTTCTGAGCCTCTTGCTCTGTAGAATCCAATCTAGATGGACTGTGAGCCCAGAGTAGCAAAGATCTGAGATCCTGAAACACCATTAAGCACCTGGTATTGTTATGTAGTCCTTTACTCGTAGGGACCAATGTAGAGCATGAATTCTGACGTTACTGGTGCACTTGTGCTCTAGGGACACAGGAAGAAGTGAGTTCCTCTGAAAATTATCTGTGCATGCAAAGCTCAAAGATGAAATCCTGTCTTTTCCCAAGAGATAGGAGGAGGTAGACTGCCCTTGGAGGTCAATGAGAATGGCAGATGAGCTCTCAGTCCCCCCCACCAACCAAAGCATTTGTTGCATAGGCACCGGGGAAGAAGGGAGGATGTAAGAGCAACCGCTCTGGGAATGCAGTGAGGTCCAGCAGCAGCATGGATGGGCTGAATGAAGATGGGGAGTCATAGGAACATAGGATGGATGGCAACAGAGAGGTCCCTGGTGCACCGAGAAAGAAAGGTCAGACAGCAGCACTCGAGAGGCAGAAGTAGGAGGATCGCCTTGAGTTTAAGGCCAGCCTGAGACTACATAGTGAATTCCAGGTCAGCCTGGGCTAGAGAGAGACGCTACCTCAAAAAACAAAAGAAAAAAAGAAAGGTAAGACAGGTCTTTTATTCTCTTATAAGAAGGGAAAGTAAAGCTACTGTTGAGGTGATTGTATGTGTTGGAGAAACCCTAAAAGATTCTGTAAGAAATTAGCAAGAATTGTCCACTCTGAGCTGTGGGGTCGTGGCAGCTGGAAAGAGATGTGTAGAAGGTATTTTTTTAATCCCATATCTTTTGCCATTGGGGGGGGGTTGAATCACATGTTGCCTATTCAATTTTTTAAACTTTGGGGTCCTATACATAACATGAACTCTGTCTATAGACCACATACCATCACCACCTTGAATTCAACAAATGTTGGCGTTCATTGTATTTTATCAGCCGCAGGAGTGTTCTTGTATGTTTGAAACAGTCGTGCAAATCAGTGCAAGAAACATGCTTCTCCAGGATTGCAGTGATGCTTTTCCCTCCCCACCTTCCCTCCCAGCCATGATGCCGGTTGTCCTGACTGCTTTTACCCTTGAAGAAGTACTTCAAATTAAGAGTGTTCTGCATGTCAGTGCACATTTTTAGAAGACAAGACCAATTTTGCTTCTGACTTAAACAACCTCCATCTTAGAGATCTCCAGGAAGCTGCCTTGGGCTAAACCAGTTTGGGGGGGCGTCACAGTTGGGCCCACTTGCTCCAAGAGGCTGACCTCTGTGAAGGCCTGGTAGTTTGATTCCCAATGACCATCTTCCATCATTTTAGCTGACCATGACATAAAAAAGAAAACACAAACAAACCAGGTTGGGCAAGCTGGCATACTGAGAGAATCCAGCTAAGCCCCCGGAGCATGGGAAGGACAGCATTCTAGAAATTACTAGCAAAATCGTTGTGCTATCCTCCTACCTGAATATTTCTGTTGCTTCAACCCGGCTGTTAAATTGACTGATTATTCCGAGGCCCTATTCTGGTGCTATTAAAAAGTGGCCTCCATTCAAGGAACCGTTCTGTGGCTAGCCGCACTGGGGACACTCTGCTCCTTTGAAAATACCGTATTTAGTCTCAACCCTGTGTGCATTCTGTGTCGTTAACCAGATCTCAGGGTTAGAGGACAGTTCAAGCCTGTATAGTTTCCAGTCTAATAATATTTCTTAGTCACCAAATGGATTTCTTTCCCATCTTTTGCCATGAGATGGAAGAGCTGGGGCCAAGCTTTCTCTGGTTTATGAAAAGGACCTCATCTAGCTTAGATTGTGGAAGTTAAAGTTAAGATAGCAATGGGATCTTTTTCTCTGTTCTGCTTTCCTTATATGAATTTTTGGATATGCCAGGAAATCACATTCTTTTTCTCTTAATTTTCATGTGTGTGTGTGTGTGTGTGAAGTGCATGTGTGTGTGTGTGTGTCTGTGTGTGTGTGTGTCTGTGTGTGCAGTGTGTCTTGGTGTGCACATGTCCATATGGAATCCAAAAGTTGAGATCAGGTGCTTTCCTTCATTGCTCTTCATCTTATTTCTTTCCAGCCTTAATTATTTTTTATTTGTCCATAATGAGCTACATTATTTAATGGGCAAACAATGAGTTGTTATCCCCAGTTCCCCAACGCCCCTCTTCCCCATCCCCAAGAGGCTGGATATCCTCCTCTGTGGGCTGTTTGGATCAGTCCTTGGGGCAGGGGATCATGGATAGCCTAGTATTCAGCCCGGTTCTCCTGGCCCTAGTATGTTGTTACTCTGGGGTGTCATGCCTCTGGATATTCTCCCCCACCATGGCTCTCAGTCTTTCCACCCCCTATTCCACTCAGTTCCCTGAGTCGTGGTGGGTCCAGCCTTAATTTTTGAGACAGAGTCTGTGGTGCTTTGAATTAGGTGTCTCCCATAAACTCTTGTTCTGAATGCTTTATCCCCAGCTGATGGCAATTTGGGAATTAGAGCCTTGCTGGAGGCGGTATTGTTGGGGGCTGGCTTAAGGTTGGTATAGCCAGCATTCCCCCTTGGCAGTGTTTGGCACACTCTCCTGTTGCTATTATCCACCTGATGTTGGCCAGGTGATGATGTCTACCTTCTCTTCATGCCATATTTCCCCCTGCCATCATGGAGCTTCCCCTCAGGCCTATAACCAAAATAAACCCTTTAATCCATCCACTATTTTTGGTAGGATATTTCATCCCAGCAAGGAGTAGGTAACTACAACAGTCTGTCACTCAACCTAGAGTTCACCAATTCAGCTAGAGTAGCTTGTTAGAGAGCCCTAGGGATCCTCCTGTCTCTACCTCCTCAAAGTTGGAATTACTGGCACATGCCACTGTATCCAGATGTTACATGAGTTTTGGGAATCTGAACTCAGGTCCCCAAGCTTGTGTGGTATGCACTTTACTCACTGAGTCACCTCTCCAGCCTAAGAAATTACTTTTGTTTTTGAGACAGACTCTCAAGTAGCCCAGGCTGGCATCCATAAGTAGCTGAGGGTGACCTTGAACTTCTGACCCACCTGACCTCACCTCCCAAATGCTGGGATTACAGGGTAGCCTCACTGTACCTGGAGTTTTGTGAGGTGCTGGGGATGGAACAGAGGGCCTATGCTGACTGAGCCATATCCCCAGCCCCCAAACCACATTCTTAAGTCAGGAGAAGTGAGATGAAGCAGCAATGTGAAGCAGAGCTCTGTGAGTCTGAGGGAGTAGGGGTTCCCATGGGTTCTGCTGCAAGGCTGCTCAGTATGTGTGTGTGTGTGTGTGTGTGTGTGTGTGTGTGTGTGTGTGTGTGTGTGTGTGTGTGTGGTGTCTTTCAATGGCACCTGAACTCACACATGAGCGGCGCAATGAGTGTGTCTGTGTCTGGGAACAGCTGTATTATTCGTTTCATGACCTTGCATTTGCAGAAACACCATGGCCCTGGAAGCAGACAGAATAGCTCTGTGGCTTGCCAACTGTACCATTTGGGGTGATTTATTGGGCCTCCCTGTTTACTTTCCTTATGTGTACACACGCAACAGCTTGTGGAGACTAAAGGCTGATTTTCTATGCTTATCCCAAGCCAAAATAACTCTCCTATTCCTCTTCTCTCCTCCTCCTCCTTTATTCCTCTGTTCACCTCCATCTCCTCCCTTTCTTACTCCCTTGGGTACACCCAAGCAATGATGTCTATCATTCCCCTGGAGACCTTTGGTGAGAAGTCCACTGTATGGATCTGGGGTTCGGAACCTGGTCCCCAGCTCTGCCTGACAACCAGCTGTGTTAGCAACACAACAGAATTCAATTCTGTGTTTGGGGTTTAAACTCTAAGCACAGAAAGCCCTCTGTCCCAGGACTAGAAGAGGATGTCCTGTACCCTCTACAAATGCCATCCTGTGGCTTTCTCTCCTCTCCTTTAGATGGCGATGTTTTGCTGCAAGGAGACCAAGGTTCCCTTTCTCCCGCTTCAATTAGTATTCATTGTGCAAATAAATAAAATAAGAAAATTCCTTCTTTATGCTGGTGGCTGGTGGCGATCTGAGAATTAAGGTGGTGCTACATACAGCACTTCCATTATAAGTCTCCTTTCTCACAGAGGGTTGCAGCCAGCACTAACAACTTGCCAGGAGACTGTCACTTTAGGACATTTTAAAACATTGCATTTATTTTTTGGAGGATTTTTTTCTTTATCATATATGCCAAATCTATGAAAAAAAGAATTTCTCCATGTGACAAAAAATAATTAAGACTTAATCTAGAGTTTTGAAAATTTCATCCAGGTATGGGTTTGCATTTAACCATAAAGAAATAAGAAACCCTTGAGACAATGCATAAGTTAATTACCCTGATTTGATCATTATCCAAGGTATCCCTGAATGGACACCTTTGTATCCTAAAATTTGGCATGATCATTATATATACCAGTTAAAATAAAATAAATATAAAACAAACTGTGAAACGTAAAAGCATTTCAACAACAACAACAACAAAAAAAACCTAAAAGAGACATAAAAAAATGTTCTGAAATTTGGGATTTGTTTTTCCAAAGGTGTGACTGTTAATTTGTCCTTGTATTACCTTCTCCTCTTTATTTCTTAATCTACAGTCAAGTTTGCCACAATTAGGCACAGCTAACTTCTGAGACAGTTAATCAGAATTTCACCCAAAGTGCATGCCTTTAGGAATTCCCTAAATATCACTGTCTTTCCATTTTCCTATTCTAAGAACTACAGCAACTGTGTGATCTAAGGTCTCAGCCACCAATTTAGAGGTGCTGGGGAGCAGCCTTCCCATGTCCCCCTCATCAGTACCAGTGAGCATCTCACAGTCTCCACGTCAAGTGTTCTGTCCTGTGATCAGACACTGTATCAAACCATGTGTTCTATCTTTTGATCACAAAAATATCCAATTACAATGCTTTCCAGTTCAGTGAAAAAAACGCCTGTACATTTTTCACACCCAACTTTTCTATGAACCGCCAAGAATAAAATCTCAAGATAATGTTGACTTTCTATCATCTAAACAGTTGTCTTTTCCATTTAGAGTCATTGAGGACTGTATCACTTTGTTTTCAATGGCTATACCAGAGAACCTGAGGCTATTTTTTATTACAAAAAAAAAGAATCATATTTAATTAACAGAGGCTGAAAAATGCAAGATTTGGTTGCTTTCTGTTCCCTTCAGGGAAACCAAACTTCCAACACATGAGCTTTGGGGGAGCACATTCAAATCTTAACCAAACCTGAGCATTTACTTAAATATTTTTATTTAGCTTTCTTGGGGAATGTCATTTGAAATTGAAATTTGTAAAGTATTTGTAGGAAAATCACAGCATAGTATATTAGTTACTTTTCTGGTCACTGTGACAAAATAAGTGATAGAAACAACTTGAGGGAGAGAAGGAGGATGTATTTTGACTCTTGGTTTCACGGTGATCTGTCCATACCCTTCAGAGAGCATCATGGGAAATGGGCGTGAGTGGTGAAGGCTGGCTTTCATTTCTTGGTGAACAATGTGGAGAGAAGAAATGCAAGTGTTCTGCTGGGTCTCTACTGCTTTCAGTCTGCCTTGGCCCTCAGTCTATGGCTGCTGCTGTCCTTCACAGGGTGGGTCCCCCACCCTCCTTTAATCTTCTCTAGAAATGGCCTCACAGCAAGCCTCACAGTATGCTTCCCAGTGGCCTCGGTAATGATCTCACATTAGCGTTTCTACAGACAGCTTTCTCTAGTCTTTCTCTGTGAGATCACAGAAAGACGTTTCAAGTACACAGAGAAAAGCAACATTGGATGTATTATGACCAACCTCACCCATCTGTTGCTAGCCATTATTTATGGAAAATGACACTGATTTGCTCATCGGAAGGGAAGATTTGGGATTAGAACATAAACGGGTCATGGTTATAAGAAGAAATGTTCTAGAATCTAAGTGTTAAGAACCCTCACTTGGGTTCAGAGACAGGTCACTCAGCCTGCAGTCAAAGGTGAGGCCAGAGAAAGACATGTTCACAGTGTCATTTGGGGGCTATGGAAGAGGACAATGAAAGAGGGAATGGTTTCTGGATACAGAGGAACTGACCATAAGAGCTTCCAGAGTTCTCCTGGGATCGCAGCTGAAGGACTGGACTCATGTCTGCTTACAAAACAATGTCATTCTGTATATTCTCACTTCCTGTCAAGTAGTGTTTGAATGAATGTTTCAATTTCAGTTTTGGTCTTGATTTGAATTGTGGATGACTCAGAGAGTTAAGGCACAGACAATATTGGGGCTCGGGGGTGAAGTCTCTGAATGAAGAGCCTCCAAAAACCCTGCAGTGGAAGCCAGAGAGCATCCAAGATACCCAGAGAAGAGCAGGAAGGGTGTCTCTGGACACATGACCCTTTTTTGAGGGGTCCACATTTAGTATGTCCATAAGGCAAAAATCATTTCAACAGTAACATCAGTTGCAGCCCACTCTGGGCTCAATCACATGTCTAACGGATTCTCAGTATTCTACAATTAGTAATCACAAAAAATTGATTGATGGCTTCAACTCCCAGAGTTTGAAAGATGACAGATTTGAAAATAACTTTTCCTTCTCCAGCTTAATCATTGTCTCTCTCTCTAGGGCACCTTCTGGTAAGCATGTGGGACCAAAGACCAAAGAAAGACAGGAAGGAAGAAACCTCCACACACCTAGAGTTTGTGGGGTGTGTTCACTCCACAGTTACATTTGATACCTTTTGAAAAAGTGACTCATGAGAACAGGAGTGGAATTACTTTTGTGTAACTGATTCAAAGATGAGAAACAACTCCCTTCTCCTTGGTTCAGACCACAACCCCTGTTACACACACACACACACACACACACACACACACACACACACACACACACACACACATCACAGAGAGAGAGAGAGAGAGAGAGAGAGAGAGAGTAGATTTTGAAATGATAACTTAATTGTAAATCAAGATGGATCAGCCAGAACCTTCTGACCCACAGGACCCTGCAGATGGAGATCAGCTGGAGTAGAACCATAAAGGAAGCAGGCTCAGTGTGGTGAGGTGTCTGAAAATGCTAGTCCAGTCTAGATGGCTTCACTGGAGACGTCACTAGGGTACAGCTGTCAGAGACACCTTTGAGAATTTTGAGAGCAAAAAATTGTATTGCTAAGGATGTACCTGGGTTGAACTTCTGCTATTCCATGAAGCAAGTGGGGGAAGGCACTGGGAGACCTGCAACATTTCAGCGTGAAATGTCTGCAGAAAACACAGTTTTTACCTAGAAATATCAATAGGAAAGAGTAGAACCATTGTTGAAACTGATGAGCATGTGACTTTGTAGCCAAAAAAAAAAAAAGACTCTAAATTTATCTTTTTTTGAGGGGATTAGGTCTTCTAACTCTGAATTCTTCTCAAGCTCACTGTGGAGGAGGGGAATCGAACACATGGTTAAGCCAGCTTTACACTTGCCTCCTTCTCTGATGGAGGAACTTCCATTCACCCTTAAGACCCGTTTTCAATGTTATATCTGTTAGGATGACAGGTGTCAAAGACGGGAGCTGTATGACCTGCTGGTCAACCTTTGTACACAGTGTGTGGGAATGTGGATTGCTGTAGTCATTGTGGAAATCCTATGGAGGTTCCAAGGCATTCCAACGAGGTCTTCCATAGGACCCAGTCATCTCTCTTCCAGCAGCTCTCCACCTGAGGAGGATGTCTGTATGTCCACGTTCACTGGAGCAGGGTTCACAGTAACATAGAAAATTGTCCAAGTGTATGTGGACAAGTGAATGGAGGGAATAAATACAGGTATGTGTGTGTGTGTGTGTGTGTGTGTGTTTCAGCCTTTTAAAAGATCTTTCTATTTGCCACAACATAAATATAACTCGATGAAAAATATGCTAAGTGAAATCAGCCAAACAATAAAATATTGCACTATCTCACTTATTTATGAAATCTTTTCAATGCAAAAACACAGAGACAGAACAAAGCAGAGATCCGAAAGCGAGAGTGGGAGGGAGAAAAAAGGGTAGAAAGAGGCAGGTGTATAGAACAAGCCGGTCTAAAGTTCTGCTCTATAATAATTAACATATTACTTTTTTTACTAAATTGTTATAGGTTTTATGTGCTCTTGGCAGGTACACAAAAATGGATGCATGTGTCAAATGGTGAATATATTGATTTACTTCATTATGGTAGCCACCTTTGTTACTGTCTCTGTGAGCCATAACGTCATGTGGCAGTGTTGAAATATTCACAAAACTTACTGAAGAAAAGGGGAGGGGAAGAGTCCACACAGAGAGAGTAGCGCCAGCTCCCATGCCCCACACTCTTTGAGTGCTTGTTACATGGGACATGTATTCCTTAGGACACTAACTCGATCAGAAAGCCATCTTTCCCACTAGATGGAGTTTTGTGTCTTTAGTGCCTGGCACAAGCCTTACCCATGAGACTTGGTAATATGGCCAGGTGTTGGCAGTAATGGACGAAAGGGTACCTACATGCCTGGGTGTCTGAGCAATCCTACTTAATGGTTAGCCTTTTAAAAATATTTTATTTATTTATTTGAGAGAGAGACAGAGATAGAGACAGAGACAGAGACACAGAGAGAGAAGCAGACAGAGAGAATGGGTGTACCAGGGCCTCCAGCCATTGCAAATGAACTCCAGACATATGTGCCCTCTTGTGTATCTGGCTTTACATGGGCACTGGGGACTCTAACTTAGGTCCTTCTGCATTGCAGGCAAATGCATTCACGGCTAATCCATCTCTTCAGCCCATGGTTAGCCTTTTATACTGGAGTGATTAGAAGGAAATAATCAATGGCTAAAAGCCAGAAATTTTCCACAGTGGTTTTATAAATGGCATTTTCTTTGGGACCCATTTCTACCCAGAACCCTGGCTGCCCAGAGAGGAAAGGCAGGAGAACAACCAGGGAGAGGATCTCACTCCCTCAGCAGCCCTAGGCTCCTGCCAGCCCTCTTAACCAGTAAGGTGTCTGCTCATTTGTGGGAAGCATTTGTTGGCTGAGGATGTGGTCAGTCGGCAGTGAACTGTTCAGATGCCTGGAAGCTGTTTCCTAAGAGACCGCATATCAGAGACCTGATGAATCATGAACTTCCGTTGGCCAACAATGGGCCGCTTTGACAGGCGGTAGGAGGGCTGGGCCCAAGGAGATACCTGGCACACACCAGAGCTGCCCAATCTGAGGTTGACTCGCCAACACTGTATTCTCATGGGAGTTGCTGAGGGTGTGGTGTCTGTGCTCAGGTCAGAAAGAGGCAGTTTTCCCTCTCGTTTTAATAGACATTCGAACTTCCAGATCCCATGTAAACAGCCGGGCTTGGCCACGCACACCTGTATTGCCAACCCTGTGAAAGGGAACAGCCACCAGGGAGTCACCTGGGCCCCTGAAAAACAGCAAGCTTCGGTGTCACTAAGAGACTCCAGCTTGAAGAAGAACCGCCTTAGGGGTTTGGCTTCAGCCACCACTGGTGAGTGTCCCATCTCAGGCAAGTTCATGGGGCACATACCCATGAACACACCACACACACGCACATGCACACACACATATTACATTCACACAAGCAAAAAAAAGTTAAAGTTCAAAGAAAAGTTCATTTTGACTCCTGGTTTTGGAGGCGAGATTAGGAGACTACATATGTGAGGGCCTTGGGTTACAACAAGTCATAGCCGAAGGAGGAAGGCCAAGTGTATTCATGAAGAACGAGAAGATGTCAAGAGGAATTCTATTAATAACAGCCCACCATTGTGACACATACTTATTCTCCTCTTTTTTCTCTAAGAATTTGTTTTATTTGAGAGAGAAACACCAGGGCTGCAGATGAAGTCCAGATGCATGTGCCACATCTGGCTTTGCATGGATGCTGGAGAAGCGAACACAGGCCTGTAGGTTTTGCAAGGAAACACCTGTAACTGCTGAGCTGGTTCCCCAGCCCCAGAGACACTTGGGTAGCAGGCAGCTCCCTGGAACCCAAGCGCCTCTTGAAGTCCCACCCCCTCAGCACACCAGCAATTTCATGTCAACAAGGGTTTGAGTGGACAAATCACATCCAAAGCACAGTACACACACACACACACACACACACACACACACACACACACACAGGATCTCAGCTTAAAACGCAAGGTGACAATCAGTTGACACCCAGGAGAAGGGATTCTGATATCCCCCAAACCTGCTACAAGTGCACCTTGCAACTATAATTGAAAGCCTAAGTGCTGATCACATTGGATAGCTGTTAATTCAATGCCATAGGACACACTATTTCCCACTCATTTAATGGAGTTGTTGACATTTCTTTCCTTTTTATTTTTATCAAATTGACTAGAAACTTGTGTATTTTAAAATACAATAACCTTACCTATATGGGATACTCTAGACTACTCATTTATTCATTTTCAAGCAGAGAGGGAGACAGACAGAGAGAGAGAGAAAGAGAGAGAAAGCATGCACCACTGCCACCACCTTGTGGGTCTGGCTTATGGGGGTCCTGGGGAATTGAACCCAGGGCCTTAGGCACTGGAGGCAAGTGCCTTAACCACTGAGCCATCTCTCCAGCCCCATATTCTAAAATATTAAAGGGCTTGTTTTAAGATTTTATTTTAAGCTGGGTGTGGTGATGCACCCCTTTTGTCACAGCACTTGGGAGGCAGAGGTAGGAGGATTGTCCTGAGTTTGAGGTCATCCTGAGTGAATTCCAGGTCAGTTTGGGCTAGAGCAAGAACCTACCTCAAATAACCAAATATATATATATATATATATATATATATATATATATATATATAGTAACAGGTTTTCTTTCATCCTCTCGTCCCTGCTCCTGTTTCCCTGGGGTCCTCTTCAATGGGGTTATGGTGTTCACTGTAGAGTCATGCAGACCTCAGTCAGTCCCTATGGAGCAGTGGGGAGACTGTGCCTCAGGTTCTTCCTACCCACTCTGTGGCTCTTACAATCTTTCTGCCCCCTCGACAACACTGTTCAAAGTGCTTGTCTTTAAAGAACACTTACTGCTTTGGAGAAACACAGTATATTATTAAGGGGATAAAGGAGAAAACAAAAACAAAACCTTACAAATAATAGGATCTAAAAATGTTTATGTGTATACAGTAGATCTGAGCTAGATTTTTATTTGTTTTGTTGGGTTGTGGGGTTGGGTTTTTTGTTGTTGTTGTTTGTGGGGTTTTTTTTGTTTGTTTGTGTTTGAAGCAGAGTTTCCTTATGTAGCCCTGCATGGCCTTGGGCTCATCATGTAGCTCACACTGGCTGGAACTCAAGATCCAAGGTCCTCCTGCCTCAGATTCCCGAATTCTGGGATGATATGCATCACAACTGGTTCAGGAACAATATTCTCAAACATTTACATATTACTTATATAAAGAGAAAATGAAAAATGATGTTCTCTAATTTGAAGGAGCCATAAACTGATATATAACATTTAACTTTCAGTTTTTTAGATTTTCTTTATGTCTCTCTGTGTCTATGGATGAGTGGATGGATGGATGGATGGATGGATGTGATGTTGGGGAGAGCATACCACAGCACGAATATGGAGGTCAGAAGACAAGCTCAGGGTGTCTTTCCTTGGCTTCTACCTTCTTTGAGTCAGGGAATCTCTGTGTCGTGATGCTGTCCCACAAGCTTCTGGATTCTCCTGGCTCCGTCTACCATTCATGTAGGTGCATTGGGCTTACAGATATGTGTGACATTTTGTGGATGCTAGACGCTTGAACTCAGATCAGGAGGCTGGTAAGTAAGAGATGATGTTAACCTCTGAGCCATCTCCCCAACCCCCCAACTTTCACCTCTCTGAAGATCTGTGTGTAAAGGAGCATACTGGTTCATTGAATGACCCTATTACAGTATTCAGCTTGCTGAAGTATATAGACGTTCTGCCTATGTTTAACATATGAAAATAACATTTCAACATGCTCAGGGATAAGATGAGAACACACATAAAACACAAGAAGAAAATGAAAAGAATGTTTCAGGAAATTCCAAAACGTGATCCTTCATTCACATGTGAAATTTTAATAAGGATTTATGCTAGACTGGTCAAGGAAGAATAGCACCAACATAAAAAAAAAAATCCAAGCTGTTAGATCACCTGTCTGTTAGTTCTATAAAATCACAAATACAGTCTCTATAAGGTAAACCATACCATGATATTTTTTCTTGAGAGTATTTTTTGCTTTCCTATGAATGAAAAGTAGGAATTGTAAACTATGTGACCCGGTTTCTATGGCAGATAGCTTCATATCCACATCCTTGAGTCCTACCTACAAGGAGGCAATCTGTCTCTTTCGGGAGTAAAACCTCATTCAGATGGATGCTCACTCTCGATGACTTCTGAACTGTGTTTGCATGAGAACGCATTTATGGCTCCCGTCTTGGTCCTAGCTGATGACCTGTCCTCCTGAGAAGGCCCGAGTTCGCTTCCTGTGCAAAGTGGTCATCCTGACCCTCTCCCCTTCTCCAGAGCAGCAGGAATGGCCTGATGAGAAGCCTGCAATTCTAGAAACACTTTACATGCTGCCCTGGTACCTGCAGATTAGCATTTCTAGGTGGCCAGGCATTGCTGTTTATGGTTGCAGACAGGTAGATATGAACAGGGCAAATTGGGATGCTGGTATACAGATGTTAAGCACTCCAACCTCTGAATAGAGCCAGCTGTGTGCCCAATACCCTCTTCTCTGATGAGGTTCCTTCTTGACTTACTCAGTAACTCCCCTGGTCACTCAGACACAATGGTGAGTGACTTCTAGTTTAGTGAACTTGTGGCTGGCTGAACGTTCTGGAAATGGTGGATCTTGAGACCTGAGGTCAGAGTGGGCACTGGGCATGTTGCTAAGAGCCATTCCTTGAGTCTTATCTGCTCAGACTTCCCTGGCCAAGGTTGCTCCTGAGAGAACCCTGGAGGTCTGGGCTGGGCTGGGGGAATGTTTGATCTCTGCACCTGCCCCTAATCTTCTGGCTTCCATTTCTTGACAAACGAAGGCAGCATAATCCCATCTCATCAAAAGGCAACTCTGCCCCACCTCTTCGTCACCCTTCCCCCATTTCTGGCCAGAGCCCAACTGGGAGGAGCAAGGTGCTTACTTACAGCAAAAGAAGTAGAACACTTCTGCTAGTTGGGAGGAAGCTCAGCCACCTGTCTAAACGGAATATTTGCTGCCACACTGAGGTGGAGGACAATTCTTCAGCTCCCTCCCTGGGAACCTCACCCCGGTTCAAGGGAAGCCACAGCCTGCCTGGAGTGGGGATAGGGAGGGACTGTCCATCAGGATGTCTCCCCTGGAGTTGGCCTCTCAGGCTTGTACCCTGCTGGCAGAACAAACAAGCAGGGAAGCTGTCTGGGTGGACAAATAGGGCCCAGCCGGGAGATCTGCCCGTGGGAGGAGCCCAGACCCCTTTTATCCTGGGTGGGATAGAAGACTTGAAATTGGATGAGCATGGGAGAGCAAGCTTGATACTTCTTGCAAAGGGTAAACATCTTTTAGGTTTGTCTCCTGGTGTGGACCACCTGTGCTGTTTCCATTCATTCATTCATTCATTCAATAAACATTCCCTAGGTGGTGTTCTGTGAAAGGTGCTAGATGCTGGACAGATAAGGCAGCATGATCTCTGCCGTCCTCCTCCTGAGACCTCGTGAGGAGAGCAGGTGCAATGGCTGTGCTCCCTTCTGACAGGACACATGGGTTGAAAGCGAACAGAGAGGTTACCAGGCAGCATCCCAGTTTCCCGACAAGTATACCAACACCCAGATCCAGTCAAGACCTGCAGGACCACCAAGAAGGGGCTCAATCACATCTCCCAGCTCCCCAGACGCCAAACCTGTTCCATCTTTGGGACTCTGTCTCTGTCTCACCCAGTTCAGCTTTCCGGGGCTGAGGGCTCTTTAATCCAAAATCTGAACACAGAAGAAGAATTCATGTCAACACTTTTTATTGCAACAGCAGCTCATAACTTATTTTGGGATTTCACAGCCTTTCCCCTGAAATAGCTCAGAAGGCATTGAACCACCCGAGCAGTGGCCAAGAATCTTAGGGAGGACCATAGCCAGTGCAGCTCATGCTTTCATGATGAAGGTTTGTCTTGGAATCAGCTTTTCCTCCTGAAGCCAAAAAAAGAGCTAAGGATACCTCAAGCTCCCTCCCTACCACCACCACAATGTTCTCTTTCTGTAAGCTGGTCTTACAGCTACATTGTGAATTTCACTATTCAGTCTTCCTTAGTGACTAAGAGGGAAAAAAGTAGATGTCTATCCCCTTCCTCCCCTAATTTCAAACTTTGAAAGACAGGGTTACAAATTCTCAGATTCTACTTGTTCTGACATAGAGAAAAAAAGAAATTATAACAACATTGGGAATTTTAGATGATTTGATTTAATTTCATGCATTTGATTCTGGGATAGTGGTTGGAAATTACACACACAAAGAAGAGATTTGGAAGTAGATTAAAAACTTTCAGAGACTCACTCAACATTGCCCAGGTGACTGGGCTCTTAGCAAATTTAGAAGTGGAGTCCTTGGGGGTGGTTCCCAGGCATCACTACTGAACCACACGAAACGCACTTGCTCCAAGTTACCAGTTTCCTCCTCCAAAGAGGAGAATGGGAAACTGGTTAAAACTGCCATATTGTTACGACAGCATGACGTCAGTAGAAAAAAAAAAGAGATTAATGGGACAGAATAGAAACCCAGAGAAGTTTAGCATATATAAAAGTTCTGTCTGTAATATAAGGTAAAGTTGCTTTCTACAGAAAAGGAAAAGCAAAGAACACCAAGACATCTTATTAAGTTGGGAGGGACAAAAAATGAAAGCCTTATATACAAAATGTAATATATATATGTATATATATTTTTTACATGCAGTCTAGATAAATATTGATTTCTTCAAATTAAATATTTTCATGCAACAGAATCAAAATAAAAGGAATAGAAGGATATATAAATTCAGTATAGGAGAGATTTATATAAGCATAGCAGCAAACACATTTTTAATGAATATGTCCCACCCCATACATAAAATATCAAACTTCATGGGGATAGTCACAAATAAAGCAAATGTTAAGCATGCATGAGGTCCTACGTTTTATCCCAAGAACCACCAATAGTTAATGAACAAATAAATAAGCGCAAATTTTTAAGTAGCTACATCTACACAAATATATACCATAATATATGTAGCAGGGGAAAATCTGCTATCTTTACTGTATGAAGATAGTTTATAAATGTAAGAGAAAAGATATATTGATAAATCAATTGAAAATTTGGCACAGGATGTAAACTGGCACCCCATTGAAAGATAAATAAAAATGAGTGGTTTATCACACTTCCTGAGGCTCAGGGTCTATTGCAGAAGAGGTGATGGAAAGATTGTAAGAGCCAAAGGAAGGGTAGGACTGCTTACAATGCAAACTTCCAGACACAAAATGGCCTTGATATTCATGACTTCACAGTGCCTGATAATACCTATACATAATGGAGGAAAAGATGATGACACCGAAACAAATCCGAAACTAATTGAGAGGGGGAAGAGATATGAGGGTGGGGAGGGAATCATAATGGTTTATTATGTATAATTATGGAAGCTATCAATAAAAAGTTTTTTTAAATCTAACCCAAAAAATGAGTGGAAAATATACGCTTCAATGTGATAGCCTCATTTGAAATCATCTCAATACTGAAGTTTGTACACGATATAGTGCAATTTATTATGATGAGTTTATAATCACATTTATATTGCCAAATATATATACTCAACATGCATCCTCCAAAGTTGGGCAATGTTTTTCTTTCTTTGTTTTTGTTTGTTTGTTTGTTGTTCAAGATAGGGTCTCACTCTAGCCCAGGCTGACCTAGAATGTGCTACATAGGTTCAGGGTGGTCTTAAACTCACAGCAATCCTCCTACCTCTGTCTCCCAAGTGCTGGGATTAAAGGTGTGCACCACCATGCCTGGGTCATTTATTTATTTATTTATTTATTTATTTATTTATTTATTTATTTATTTATTTATTTACTTACTTACTTATTGGTATTTTTGATTTAATGAATATACCCAGCCCTTTTTAGAAAGTGCCCCCCCCAAAAATAAGCATTCATTCCACCTTATAGAAATATGCGTTGGAATTCTAAGGAAGAAACTGACAATGAAATCCGAATATCTTCAAACTGCATCCTCTGGCTGGGGCTGTAGTTTAGTGGTAGTGCTGGATGTGAGACCCTGGATTAAATCCTCAGGATTACAAACCACCACACCACACAACAACACTTTTAGATGGGAACAGTGACTTGTGTTTGTAATCTGAGCACTTGGGAGGCTAAGGCAGGAGGATTGCAAATTTGAGATCAGTCTAGGCTACATACGGAGATCCTATCCTATCTGAAAAAAAAAAATAATGCTTCCTCTATGAAGTAGGATAGAGAATACATTAGAATATTAGATTTTCCCAAGGATCAAAAGGAATTAAGAAAGCTTTATTCATTGACATGTGTGTTTTGTGTATGTTGCCAAAAAAAAAAAAAGACAGAAATAATCTCACTAACTAATCATAGTCTACCTTGCCTTCCAGAGCTCAGAAGAGGGAGTAGAAAGAATGGAAGGCCAGGGAGTGGAGAGGAGCACTTTGGGACACTATCCTCCAGACATACGGTGACCAGTACATTCATGACTTCACAGTGGGTTTGTTACCTCTACAGGATCCACACAATATTGAGTCCATTCACATTTCGACATAGGTGATAGAGACACAAAAAAATGAATGAGACATTAAAACAGAAGAAGGGCTAGTTAGAAAGAGAAAGGGGCTGAGTGGAATGAGTGGGGAAGGAGTCAATAGAGGGTACTGGGAGAGGATTATGAGCAAATCACAGTATGTTCATATGTCCAATTTCTCAATCAAAAGTCAAATTTATGGTATAAAGACGTAGGATTGGAATATACTGAAGATGATGAAAATGGCAGAGAACAAACCGTGTTTTACTACGGGAACGACGCACAGTCTATTCATTAAGGGAGATTCTTCTAAAATGTAGAACGATTCATTTATTTATCCAACACTTTTGAGGGTTGAAATTATTATGTAAACAATAACAACTTAGGCATGTATGTAAAGAAAAGACATAAAGTGGTTGCTTCCAAGTATTGAAAATTACAGTGAAGATAATTTATGAAAAAGTCCCCTAACCTCACCGTTGTCCACTTTCACAAACATGGAAGACTCTGGCAATCAAAGGACAGTCATGAAATGATAAGGTCACGCTTGCTTTCAAGTGCACATTCTTTCAGTGTGTCATGCTTTCCCCGCTAAGTTATAACCGTGTCACGCTTGTATTTTGCAAAACTCCTTCTCTTAAGAATTTAATAATAATGGGACAATGGAATAAAGAGCAAAATTGTTCCAGGTGCTTTTTCTTTTCCTTTTTAAACCAAATGCCAGCAGCGAATTAAGGAGCTTTGATGCATAACCTGGGATTTCAGCCATAGCTTCCTGAATGCTTCAGAGGTGCAGGAGGAAGACTTTGAGGTACAGGGTATGGCTCCAGGACATGCCTTTGTCTCTGGGTCTCCAACCTCCTCTGGGCCCCCCAAATCAAAACTCACCCAAGTGTGTGAGTCACATAGTACATCTGAAAAAGCTGTAAAAAAACAAAGCTGACTGAGACCAAAACCCAGCCATATACTTCCTGAGCTGTGTGTCCGCTTTCCACCCTGCTTCCTGAGGGTCCTGATAGCATGTGAAGACCGCTAAAGCAGAGCCACTCTGCCAAACACTCTGGCACAAAAATATGGATTACCTCCAAAAGATGTTACATGATGGGCTGGAGAGATGGCTTCGAGGCTAAGGCATTTGCCTGCAAAGCATAAGGACCCGAATTCAAGTCCATGGAAAGCCAGATGCACAGGTGGCACATGTGTCTGGAGTTCATTTGCAGTGGCTGGAGGCCCTGGTGTGAGCATTCTCTCTCTCTCTCTCTCTCTCTCTCTCTCTCTCTCTCTCTCTCTCTCTCTCTCCCTCTCTGTGTGTATCTCTCTCTCAAATAAATAAATATGTTTTTAAAGATAGTTTCTTTCTTTTTTTTAAAAAAAGGATGTTACATGAACCACTTGCACTAGGAACTATGGGAACATGATCATTGAAAATCAAAATTGTACTTGGTGCAGGGATGTCCGCAGGATGGCTCCTTTCTACAACAGTTTTATCATCTGGGCCTATGAACCATCCCTGTTGCCACTCCCAACATGGCTGGAGAGATGCTTGGTGGTTAAAGGCACTTGCTTGCAAAGCCTGCCAGCCAGGGATCGATATCCCAGGACCCATGTATAAAGCCAGAAACATAATGTGCTGCCTGGGTCTTCTTTCCCCCCCCCCGCCCCTCCCCATGCCCTCTCTGAAGCAGAGATGGCCAGTTGCGTGACCCCTTGGGTCTCATCACCAACTACTTTTGCCTGCACACAGCTCACTTTGGCCTTCGATATGCATCTTTTCTTGTCCCCTGATCTTTCTCATGTAAACTTTGAATACTCTTTTTTGTTGGTTTATTTTATTTGCAAGCATAGAGGGGGGGGGGAGACAGAGAGAATGGGCATGCCAAGGCTTCCAGCCACTGCAAAGAACTCCAGGTGCATGTGCCACTTTGTGCATCTGGCTTTACATGGGTACTGGGGGATCAAACTTGGGTCGCTAGGCTTTGCAGGCAAGCACCTTAACCATATCTCTTAATGTCATCTGTCTTCTTCTATTTGGGAATTACTCTCTCCTGCACCGAGGCTATATTCTAGAAGAGTTCTGTGAGCCCCAACTGCCCCCTGTCCAACTGCAGCCCCTGCTTTCTGTCATGGAAATGATCTTCCCAACTCTAACTCACCCTGGAATACCCATTCCACATGCCTTTTCTGTGGTGACTCTTCTAAATTAGGCAGAGTCAGAACCCCTGTGGCTGGGGGAGAAACTTAGCACACCTGCAGAAAAGCTGTTCCTCCTTAAAACCCTTCACTCAGGGCCTTAGAAAAGCTGTCATCAGTATTCTTCAGAAAGGCTGCCTAAAACACATTCTTGAATTTCTCCATCCTCTATAAAACTCATCACCCTCGTAGAGTCGTGAAGAATACTGAAGCCATGACTCCATAGCAAGGGCTCAGTGTGGCCAAGCATCTGCTCCTGCCAGGAGGTGTTGGTCTCTCCCCTCCCCCTGTGGTGTATGACTGGCAGCTGCCCATGGTCCCCTCGTGGGTTGCTTTCTACCTCCAGTGTGTGATCTTGAATACTGCCCTTCTGAGATGATTTCAAGGTCCTACAGTGCTAACCTCGCTGCCAGTTATAAGAGAGACTTCATGGCATCTATGCAATCCAGAATCTTGTTAGGGGCCTGGGAAGATGGATCAGTGGTGAATGCCGCTTGCTCTGCAAGGCTGCTGACCAGAGTTCAAGTTTCCAGCATCACTGACAAGCTAGATGCAAAAAGTGTTCCACAAGTCTGTAATCCTGATGCACCTAGGACAATGGGAGGCTGAGTCAAGGAATCCTAAAGTTCCTGGGGTCAGCCAGTCTAGCATTCCCAATAGCAAAAGACCTTGTCTCAAAAAGAAAAAAGAAATTACACACACACACACACACACACGAAGGAAGGAAGGAAGGAAGGAAGGAAGGAAGGAAGGAAGGAAGGAAGGAAGGATAGGACAGGAATTGTGGTAATAGGATTTTGCAGAAGTGCACTTTTTCAACTTACACAGAGCTCACAGAAGTTCTCACTGACTCTGGAACATACTAAATCTCACTCCTTGGGCCTGAGTTTACAGGTTTATAGCTTGTGCTGGAATCCAGCAGAGCCTGGCACTGAACTCTGTGAAATACTGTCACATTTTTTTCTTAAAAACTTCTGCAGACTTCCTGATGCCCACAGAAACAAAACTCAGAAATGCTGTCCTGTCAGACAAAGAACTCAAAAAAAATCTAAATAATAAGAAATAAAACAACCCAATCAAAAAACGGGCTACGGAACTGAATAGAGAGTTCTCAAAAGAAGAAATACAGATAGCCTATAAATATCTAAAAACATCTTCTACCTCCTCCCTCCTTAGCAATCAGGGAGATGCAAATTTAGACTACTCAATCCTGTCAGAATGGCTATCATCATTTTAGAAAACAAGCGACAATAAATGCTGGCAGGATTTATTGGAATAGGAACCCTTCTACACTGCTGGTGGGAATGTAAACTGCTTCAGCCATTATGGAAAGCAGTATGGAGGTTCCTGAGACAGCTGAAAATAGATTTACCATATGACCCAGCTATACCACTCCGTGGCATATATCCTAATGACTCCAGTCACTACCCTAGAGATACTTGCTCTTCCATGTTTACTACGGCTCTATTTACAATAGCTGGGAAATGGAACCAACCTAGCTGTCCCTCAACTGATGAATGGGTAGTGAAGATGTGGTTCATTTATACAGGCAAGTACCTTAAGCACCAAGCTATCTCTCCAGCCTGTGGTTCATTTATACAATGGAGTACTATGCAGCAGTAAAGAAAAATGAAGTTATGAAATTTTCAGGGAAATGGATGGATCTGGAAAGGATCATACTAAGTGAGGTAACCCAGTTCCAGAAAGCCAAACACCACATGTTCTCCCCCATATGTGGATCCTAGCTACAGATGTTTAGGCTTGTAGGTAAGTTGGGTAAAAGTCAGTAGTAGAGGCCAGTAAGCTAGGCAGGAGATATAAGGGAGGTAGGAGAGGGGAGACTATGGTGGGGGAGGTCATGAACCCTAGGGGAGTAATGCCTTCTGTTGTCTGGCTAAATACATATATTATGCCAACCAAAGTGACTTACAAGCACCTCTCTTTTCAGATGGCAGTGACCACTGGGATAACTCAAAAGACACCATAGTGCTGAGAAGAAATGACAGTGGAGTGTTCAGCACTGGGACATCTCTATCACACCTCCCGAGGCTCAGGATCTATTTCAAAAGAGGTGATGGAAAGACCATAAGAGCCAACGAAAGGGTAGGACTGCTTACAATGCAAATTCCAGACACAAAATAACCTTGATATTCATGACTTTACAGTGGTCACTGATAATACCTAATGGGAGGAAAAGATGATGACACCGAAACAAAACAGAGACTAATTGAGAGGGGGAGGAGGTATGAGGGAGAGTGGGAGGGAATTATAATAGTTCATTGTCTATAATTATGGAAGCTATAAATACAAAGCTTTAAAAAGAGGACAGTCTGAAGGAAAGAAACAAGGGTCTGGATGACTGTACTTCGAACCCTTCCAAGAATGACACATGCACGCTTGCCTGTCTTTCCGACTGGACATTCCACAGTGGGTTTTCTTTCCCCTCATGGCCCTCATGGCTCCTGCTGGTGTAAGTAGAGATCGCTGGACACACAAGGTTTGGGTTCCGTTTGCACCTGTGGAAACAGTCCAAGATGGGGAGTGGCTGCCGGTGAGCTGATGCTCATTGCCTTCCATTTTTCTCTCCCGGCTTATAAATAAATAATTTTTAAAGGATTATTATTTATTTTATTTATTTTTCTTTATTAAGCAGAGAGATACAGAGAGAGAGAGAAGGAGAAAGAGAAAGAGAGAGGGAGAGAGAGCACCAGGGCCACCATCTTGTGGGTCTAGCTTATGTGGGTACTGGGGAATTGAACTTGGGACCTTAGGCACTGGAGGCAAGTGCCTTAACCACTAAGTAATCTTTCCAGCCCATAAATAAATAATTTTTAAAATTAACTTCTAGGCATTAGGAAGGACTGTGCGGGATCCTTTCTCCAGCTATGAGTCTGTATTTTCTCACATTCCTTACTTCAGACCACAAGCAGTGCTGTGGAAGATTCTATGTTCACCTGAATGTGAACACAATGAAAGTCTCAGCTCTTACTTCTTCAGACATATATAAAAGTGCTCTACTTCATTTAATTTTAACTTGATTATTTATTTATTTGTGTGTGTGTGTGTGTGTGTGTGTGTGTGTGTGTGTGTGCATTCCCCAAGGCCTCGTGCCACTACAAATAAGCACTAGACACCTGTGCCACTTTTTGCCTTCAGCTTATGTGAGTGACTTGGGAAGTGAACCTTGGCTGGCTGGGCATCTTTCTTCTCTTCTCTTCTTTTCTCTTCTCTTCTCTTCTCTTCTCTTCTCTTCTCTTCTCTTCTCTTCTCTTCTCTTCTCTTCTCTTCTCT
>PVHP010014997.1:0-38138 GCA_004024765.1 Zapus hudsonius
CTGTCACAAGGCCTGATCCAGACGACCCATGGAGGAGGTTATCCAGTGGAGGGGGGAGGGGAGGGCAGCGGGGAATTGGGGATAACAACTCATTGTTTGCCCACTAAATGTTGTAACTCATTATGGACAATAAATTATTAAAAAAAAAATAAAAAAAAAAAAAAAAAAAAAGAATTCCTCAATGACCAAGACTTTGGCTGTCGATGTGCCCTGGAGCTCTAAACTGTGATCGTTTGATTCGGATGATTCACTTTACCCAAGTGTTCCTCCCAGGGACTAAGTCATATAGGGTATTGTAGCACCCACCCTGGCTAGGTGGACCTATGCTCTGGCTCTGTTATTTTATAATGCTTAAATTCTAAGTAATAAAAGAGACTTTGTTTCAACTTAAGTTTCATTTAAATTAAATTTTATTTAACTTATTCAGAAAGTTTTGTTGTTTTAACAGCTGATTTTAGCATATTTTAATACTTTATTTATTTATTAAGTAGAGAGAAACAAAAGACAGAGAGAATGGGTGCACCAATGCCTCCAGCCCCTGCAAACAAACAGATACATGGGTCACTTTGTGCATCTGGCTCTATGTCTCATATGGAGAGAGTTTTAAGCAAGTTTTGTAGAAATACCCCTTGACAAACAGACAAAGCCATAACAGCAAGAGGAGATTGGAGCTTCATTTATTATTATTAATTATTATTATGAATTTAGGAATTTACACCGGTGGGCCAAGCCTAGATGAAGCATTGGCCCTGAACGCCAGGTGACAAGGGTTTTATAGTTGGGTCCAGAGAAGTGTATGTATATGACATCACACATGTAAATTAACAAATCAGGTAGGACACAAAGGAACTCAAAGTTTAAAATGGGTTTCATAGGGCTGGGGAGATGGCTCAGCGGTTAAGGCACTTACCTCCAGTGCCTAAGGTCCCAGGTTCAATTCCCCAGGACCCACATATGCCAGACGCACAGGTGGTGGCCCTGGTTCTCTCTCTCTCTCTCTCTCTCTCTCTCTCTCTCTCTCTCTCTCTCTCTCTCTCTCTCTCTTTCTCTCTCTGTATTTCTCTGCTTGAAAATAAATAAATAAAATATCTTAAAAAAAATAAAAATAAATAAATAAAATGGGTTTCATAGAAATGTAGGTAAGCCTCTGTTTTCATCTCCTCTCCTACCTTCCTTTCTGGATCAAAGCTTTCAGTATTCACAGGCCACATGGCAGGGCCAGTTAACAAAAGCAAGTTAAGTCACAAGTTGCATTTGGTTTACAATGGTTTCTGGAAGTACAGATAGACAGAAGATAGAAGGAGTGACAGCAATCATTCTCAGACCTCTCTTATCTCGTCCTAAGCTTATGTTCACAGACCTCAAACAGTTGCTGTTTCTGTCCCTAATCTTCCAAATTTGAGTAGTATTCCTTTGGTGGTGTGTTCTTATACTAGTAATCTCCTAATCTTCCAGTACACAAGCATCACATTTTATTTACTTAAGGAAAGGGAAAGAAATACAATTTTTTAAAAAACACCGCCATGTGACCTAATAAACTCATAAAGATCATCAAAAAAGAAAGAAATTAAGAAGTACATGCATTTAAAGAGAATTTAGGAAATAAGGTTCAAGATGAAGTTGTGAGAGCTTAGGAGTGAGACCCCACACAGGTTGCCAAGCTTCTCTTTTGACCCCTCCCCAGTCAGAGCTTGCCATATGCCACTATTAAGTTTGACTTGCTTCTTAATAGGTTCAAAAATGGTATTGTTAACTCTTTCTATTTCTTTTAAACATGTATGTACTTTCTAATGCTTTTTTTCTAAAATTCACACCCCAGTACCCTAGTTAGGTACCCTAGTTAGGGTTATTTCCTCAGAGGGGGGATTGTGATGGTCAGATGTCTGCTGGGACCACCCCTTCCCCTCTAGCCCCTCCCCTTGAATGGGAAGTGTCTAGTTAGAGTTACAACCTAGGTGCTAAAACTGATTGGTCAGATATGAACCAATCAGCTGTCCCTCTGACTCACCTGGGGAGGACTTAAAACTAGCTTCCCTAGAGGACTCGGGCCCTCTTTTCCCACATGGCAATGGAGTAGAAGGACTGCTGACCCAGGCCTCAGTGAGGTAAGGCCTGTACCCCTACCCCAGCTGATGGCTGGGGTAGGGGGGCAGGCTCCAGGCTTTTTCTCTCATGAACCTCTCCTCCTCATAATGGGAGCTTTTTTATCTTTTCTTTGGCTGCTTATTTAAACTCTCTGAGATGTGTTCTCACACTGGTGGCAGGAGAACTCTGTAACTTCTCACATGATGACTGGGAAATTTCCCCATCCAACTTCCCTTTTCCTAATTTACTAAATTAGAATAAATGTGTAATTAAAATTTAATTCTGTCCCTGTGTACAATTCTTTGGCATTAGAGGACAAGAACTCGGAGTAGGAGGAGGGGGAAGGGAGGATTCCAAAACTCTCTTTCTCCCCGTGTTGCTTACGAATATTATCAGCAACCCTTATCAAAGTATTTTTTTTCTCTTCTGGCTTTCTTCCAAAGGGAGAGAAAAGGCTACACTCAGTAATTCCTTGAAGAGCACCATTTGTGTGTGTGTGTGTGTGTGTGTGTGTGTGTGTGTGTGTCTGTGCGTGCAAGTGAGTGTGTATGTGTGTGAGTGTGTGTTTCTGTGAGTGAGTGTGTGTGTGTATGTGTGAGTATGTGAGTGTGTGAGTGTGTTAATGGGGTGATCGGGGGCTAGAATTTAGATAACACCCAGCAAAAATTCCAATGCACCCCAAAGTTTAAAGAGTATCTGAGTTCTTGTCTATAAAGACTTAAAATCATAGACAACAAGATAATAAGGTATAGTGGGAGACTTTATTATTCAAGGGAACATGGGGAGTTACAGAGTTCTCCAGCCACCAGTGTGGGTAGAAAATGTAGAGAGTTTAATAGAACTTATACTGTTCAGCTAAATAAGCAGCAGAAAAAAAGATAACAGGGAGCTCCCATCACCAAAAGCAGAGGTTCATGAGGGGAAAAGTCTGTTGCCTTCCCCCACCCCAGCAATGGGGTAGGCCTTACCTTTCTAAGGCCGGGAGATTAGAGGTCCTTCTGCTAACTTACCATGTGGGGAAGAGAGGGCTTTTTTCGAGGAAAGTTAATTTAAGTTTTCCCCAGGTGAGCAGAGAGACAGCTGATTGGTTCATACCTGACCAATCAGTTTTAGCCCCTAGGTTGTAGCCCTAGCTAGACACCTCCCACTCAAGGGGAGGGGTTGTCTCTGCAGATGCCTGACCCTGTCACAAGCGTGTGTGTGTGTGTGTGTGAGTGTGTGCGTGTGAGTGTGTGCGTGTGAGTGTGTGTGTGTGTCCAGATGACAGTGGGAGTGCACAGGACCCTCAGCTCTGGCCTGGCTATGGAGGAGCTGAAGTGTCACAAAGCTGTGACTGTGATGTCATCGAGGCAGGACTCTGACGGCCTAGAAAATCTGCCCCTTACCTCCCACACTATTACCTGCACCAGGCCTGCATAACAGGAAGCCCCTCAAAGAAGAATGTACACATGTTTACAGGAGAAAACTTGCAGAGGTTTTTAAGGGTGATGGTGAATCAGGAATTTTGGGATTCCTTGCCAATGCACTAATATGTCAAGATACCAACAAAATTTAGAGAACCCTGCATTCTTTTCTTTGTAATTTAAGGTATTAAAACCAATAGACCAGAGGGTAAGGGTCTGAGAAACTTTATTAGATTTATTAGATGAAGAGAAATAAAGAATGTGTAGAGAGTTCCACCATGAGGGAGGTGAGAGGGGTAAAGGCCATGTGGGGGTAGGGGGTCAGGGGCTTTCTCTCTAGAACCTGGAGACTACCGAGAGAAATGAGCTACCCTCCCCTGGTAAAGGTATATAACCTCATGGTGGTGAGCCTGAGAGACAGATGATTGGTCTGGAGACAGATGATTAGGCTGCCTCAGGAAATTCTGGTGTCTCCAGCGTGACCAACCACAATGTTGGGATCAGACTTAAACCTTCCAGGAATCCTCCTTCCCGATGAGGGGCTCAGGTTGTGTATGAAAAAAAAAAAAGTCGGTCTGGGAACTCCTTTATACAAGTGATAAGGAGAAACCAGATTCTTCTCTGATGGCTCGAAACGTGAAACCACAAGGGAAAGCCCAAGGACATTCCTGCTTTTAACTCTCAGGCCCAGTCACCCTAACTGCCTCGCTGGATGGGAGACTCCCTGCTTGGAAGAGTTTTTTCCATGGAACATGTTCTGGGACTGATGGTTTGATAGCTTCGTCTTATCTTATTTTTCGTTTGAAATTCAGCTTCAGGTCCTACCTCCCTGTTGCCACACTGATTTTTCAAGTGGAAAGCAGTGACAGGCAAGCAAACCAGGACTCTCTTATTTAATTCTCAGAAGGAAGAATGCCCTGTGGAGAGGACAGTCACGGGTTAGACAGAGGGAGGCAGGAGGAGGGAGCGGGACATTCTTTCCATTGCCTATGGAGGCCGATCAGAGGGAAGGCCTTTCTCTAGAATGGCACGGGCATATGTTTTAGAAATCCCTCTTCATACTCTATTTCTTCAATTTTTTAATCTGCTCTGTCAGACTCATGCTGCCAGGCAAACACTCACCCTCAACTGTCATTGACAGATGTTTAAAATCAACTCTGAAAGAATAATTTTAAGTAATTAAAATGTTTTATTTCTCAAATAAACAATTATTGCCATCAAGTATCCCCTAAACATTCAAATTGTTACAACTGTTGTAATCTGAGATGGAAGCTTCATACAGAAATCAATGTGGTAGAGAATGGCAGTTTTCTTACAAAGAAGCCCGTTCACTTTGTTCCACTTTGTTTCACTGAACCCTGCAAATCCCATTACCTGGTTTCTTTCTGCCTGAGTTTCTCCAGCTGTGTTTTCTGGCAGAGCTTGTTTCCTTAAAGCCCACAAGCTGTGTAACTCAATTGTCCACACAAAACCAGAATTAGCTTGATTTAAAAGATGAATATGTTAGCAGTTTGGTGGAAAATGAAGGCATTTGACTGGAAGAAATCAAATAAGCTTTTGATGGAACGAAAATGGGCACGAACAGTAAAGATGTGAAGAGCCGAAGCCACTGGGAGCAGAACAAAGGTTTGATATCATCTCAATTCACTCCAGTATCTGGATGATGTTGGGCTTAACTTTGATCCGACTACCTCAGATATTAACAGAACACATAAAGTTTCCTATAAAATTTTAAATGCTTCATACCTATCATAATTGCAGTTCTGTTGTTTATGCCTACCACAGTGTGAATAGTTTGCATATGCAAAGTTCTTGTAGAAAAAATAACGCTTGAAACAAGACTGGAAGCTGCCTTGGTTTAGCATGTGAGCCACCAAATAGCTCAGGAAAACATCTGTGCATCTAGACGCAGATCCCTGAAGAAAGAGCAGATCAATACATACCAGTGGATCATTATCTGCTCACTCCTAGGTCAAAATACTTGACAAAACTCTGTTTAAAGGAGGTAAAGACGATTTCAGCTGACACACAGTTTGAGATGGCAGCCTTTCAGTGGCCAGGAAGTCATGCATCTGGAGCCTGAGGTCGTGGTCCACAAACAGGAAGCAGAAGTGCTCAGCTCTCTCTCTCCCCGGGACCCAGTCAAGGACCCGAACTTGTGGGGTAAACTGTCAGTGCCCTCTTCTACTCTCGGTGTACTGAGTTACAGACATGAGCACCAGTGTCCAACTTCTTGTGGATTCCTGCTGATCTGAACTCAGGCACTCACACTTGCATGCAGGTGCCATCGCCCCTGTCCCTGTGATCTTTATTTAAATACAGGATCACATCATTAGTAACCAGGCACTTCCGATTTCCCTCTTGCTGTGGCTAGGGAGCTGCCTGACTTAACACAGGACTTAGAAGTGGCTGTGATGTTATGGTCCATAGACTGTAATAAAGCAAGCATGCTAGGGAAGGCTCAGGACATGCATACAGTTCCATGAGGGTGTAGATAGGAACGGGGTGCAACGTTAGCACTCACAGGCACTGTGCTCCACCAGGCTGACCAGGAACCACATGGGACTCCCAGCTGCAGAGTAAGCAAGTATTCATAACCCAACTTCTTAGAGCTGAATCAAGGCCGTTTTGTTTAAAAGTAACATTTAATTCATTGTGTCCTGATTTTAGGAAGGCATGGCCCATTGTAACCAGGGCAGCCTCTGTTTGATTGGAGTCTCATCATCATTGATCAATAGTTATTCATAGTGCAAGTAGTTACACACACATGCACACACAAACACAAACACACACACACTCATACACACACATGGGGGAGAGAGAGAGAGAGAGAGAGAGAGAGAGAGAGAGAGAGAGAGAGAACAAGAGATCACGTGCTAGGCAGGTGACTGACTGGTACTGGAGATACTTGGGTTAGAGCCTAAGCCTTAGTACTCTCCTATCCTAACACCCTCTCACCTCTACAAGACAAGTTCAGGCACCCATTTAATAAGCTAATGAAACAAACAGTGACAGTGAAAAGTGGAGCAAGAACACTTCCTCATTATGTTCACATTGGGAAGAACCAAGAGGCCCCGTGACCTGCCTAGTCCATCTTTCAGGGTCCCAACATGAGGCTCAGGTTTAAATAGACAGAGATCGCATAGCTCAGCAGCCTTGGTCAAAGTTTGGTCCTGACCATCGTTGCTTCAGTTCCACTCTGTTCCGAAAGGTGATGTTGTGACAGGTCAGGGTGACAGGGACCCAAAGATAACAAGGAGTGTCCTTTAACTGCATTTTCAGGCAGGCTCCACTGATGACTGAGCCCCTCCCCTTGAGTGGGAGGTGTCTCCAGCTAGCCTTCAAACCTAATCCTGAAACTGATTGATTAAAGATAGACCAACCAGCTGTCTCTCTGACTTACCTGGCCCAGGGATATAGTCACTGAAAAAGGAAGTTTGTTCTCTTTTTCCTCATGACTCACCAGCAGAGAGACATCTGAACCTCCAGGCCTAGGCAAGGCCTCCTCACCACAGTCTGTTCCGGAGGTGGTGAAGGCCCTTGGGGTTCTTTCCCATGTGAAAATGTTCTCCTCGTGATGGGAGCCCTCTTATATCTTTCCTTCTTCTTGTCTGGCTTGTCAGCACAGATTTTATAGATATGTGGCTAAAACCTTCCCCATTTGCTCTCTCTCTCCTCACTAGTGGCTGGAGATCTCTGTAACTTCTCACTTCTTTTTAAATAGTTTCCCAATATACTTTATACGCTGGTGGTCTATAATTCTAATTCTTCAATTTTGAGAACAAGAATTCGGGTACTCTTAAGCTTTGAGGTGCATTGGAATCAGCTTGGAACACCAACTTGCTGGGAACCCCAGCACTCTGTTACAATGTGACAAGATATGATTCTTTTTCCAGGAGAGAAGCTTGCCCTCCTGCTGGCCCCAGGGCCTCAGCCTTTGTCTCCAACAAGCATAAAATTTATGGAGAAACTCCAATTTCTTGGGGTCCATTATGCCAATAAACTGATAGCCAAAAGGGGAGACATAAATGCCTCTTGAGAGTATCTTCCTTCCTGCAAGGCCAGTTACATGACCAGAGAAAGCTTCATGGGAAAAGAAGCATGCCACTTAAAAAAAAAAAAAAAAAACAAGGAAAAGGGATGGAAAGTATGCTGTAGAAATACTTTTTTCAAAAAGAAAAGAAGTTAAAGGACTTGAAAGTTGGCTTCGTGGTTTGCAGCACTGGTTTACAAGTCCTAAGGGCCCAGCTTTGATTCCCCAGGATCCTCATAAAGCCAGGTGCACAAAGTGACACAACGTTCTGGAGTTCATTTGCAGTAGCAGGAGACCCCAATGTGCTGCTACTCTCAAATAAATAAAGAAATTTTAAGAAAGAAAGCTGGTGTAGGGCCCCTAGGAAATAAATAGGCGGCAAGTAATTTGAGTGGCAAATGATGAGGGCAGGAGAGCACAACGTTTCTAGCATCTTCTTCACACACTGCAATGGTGCCTGGTGGCCTCTCTTCGAGGCAAGTCTTTGAGAACGAGTACATCTGTTTGGCCTCTAAGACATTCTGTGGAAGAAACAGACCTTGCTCTCTATGATAATCTCAGGATTTCTGTCTTTGTAATGACGTTGTCAATGCGAAAACATAGCTCTCCCTTGAAAATAAACAAGAGATTATTCTGGAGCCAAACATGAGAGATCATAGCCCAGGGACAGAGATTCGGGTCCCCCTAGATTCCAAATTCTAATGGCGTAACTGTTTCCATCCAGTTTTCATAGGAACAGGGAAAAAGGGAGTCATGAAGCGACACTTTTCAAACCCATTGGTGGTGACATCAGGGAAGTGTCGTTTTTAGATGCCAGCTGTTATCTGATGACATCCATAGCTTTGGCGTTGGTGGAAGCCAGGGATGTGTTCATACGTGCCAAGGCCATGCACCGTGCTAGACATTCCAACTCTTCACCATTGCTGTCGTTCTCAGCAGCCAGTCAGCCTGGCAGGTGAGCTTCTCTCTGGAAACTTCAGTCCACAGACCATCCAGTTGAATTAAACTGAGAACATTCCAAAGGACGTGGGGCTAGTGTGCATTTCTAACTATAACAACATATCCATTATTTCCCTCTTCATTGGAAAACTACTCATTTTGATACCTTTCAGATGTTAGGGTCTGGATAGAGGTTTAATGGGGCAAGAAGGCAGCTTCTCTTGGTGATACCTCTACTTCTAGCTCAGGGATCATCTGTTAGATTTCTGTGATTGGTATAAAGGCAATCCAGCAACCAACCAGAGCAGCTGATGAGAAGACCAGTTTATTTTGGCACATAGTTCAGAGGGGAAGTTTCATGACGGCAGGGGAAGCATGGCAGAGCAGACACCTAGCTCACATCTTCAGTTATCAGTGGCAAGGTGGGAACTAGCTAGTAAACACCCAACTGGGCTGGACAAATAAGCCTCAAAGTGGGGGCCCAGTGACATACCTCCTCCATCAAAGTTCTGCAAACCAAAGGCTCCACCTGCTGGGAATTGAGTAAGAAGCGTAATCACAAACAAGGAGACATTTAACACAAAATCTCCAAAGGCCAAGGCAAAAGGTTTCTTGAGTTTGAGACTTTTGTAATGAGTGAGAGAATGAGAAGGTAGAAGGAACTGAGGAAGAAAGAGAAATAGAGGAGGAAGAGGAAGAGGAAGAGGAAGAGGAAGGGTAGACATACAGAAAACTGTGATAAGAATTGACAACAGTTACTCTGATTACACAGCAGACCTGGATATGCCAGGTCATGAACACCAGGATGTGGAGTCCTAGGATGCAAACACTTCACTCCGGTAAAGCTACAGCTACTGAATTAGAGCGTGGGAGACCAGACAGGAGTTAAAAGATAGCACTCTGCTTCTTACGTAGACGGGTTTTCCTCTGTCTTTGCATTCTCACTGTCAAGCAGAGTTTGCACATCCGATGGACAGCACTTCCAAGGCAAGATGGGACTGTCTTCGAGGTCTCTGCAGAGCGCTCCTTGTTTAATCTTCACACCCACAACCAAGGTGTTAGACTTTCTCAGCCTTTGTGGAATGCCTGTGGTTTAAGTGTCCTTATTAGGAAATAAAAGAGCAAGTTTCCCTGCCTTCCCCCCTATCATACTGCCTCCTCCGAAGCCTTAAGGCAACTGTGCATAAACTGCCCTGGGATGTTGAGCAGTTCTTTCTCTTCTGCTGAGGCAAAACCCCTGACCAGAAGCAGATTAAGGAAGGAAAAGAACAGGTTTGTTTCAGCTTATACTTCCAAGGGGAAGTCTGTCTGTCAGAGAAACATGGTGGGCCAAAACCCAAGTGTCAAGGCTTCACATCAGCAGGGTAGAAGTCTTAAGAGCAAGTGGGGCTGTAATCCCCAAGGCATGCCCCCAGGGATACACTGCCTTTAGCAAGACTGCTGGAGGTTCCTCAGTCTTTCAGAACAGGGCCACCACTGTTCTGGGGAATTAGGTAATTACTCAAACACACCTGTCCATGGGAGCAGGTTGCATTCAAGCCTCCACAGGATATCTATTGCTGAGGAGAATTCAGTGTAAGGTGAATTGGCCTTGAATTCCCATTACAGATGGTCTCCCCACCCCCACCCCACAAGTCATTTACAGCAAGGCCTCTGAAGGTCCTGGGATTCAATGGTGAACAGGACTGGCAAGGACCCTGCTCTCATGCACCTCACCTCATGAGGTATCCTAGGTTGGGTGAGTCTGGGCCTCTGAGAGATGATCATCATTGAGTGAACCGAGGTGGGAATCCCCGCATTAAGGGTGGGCACTTAGGTGACAGGAGACCCTAAAGCGCATGGGACATCTGCCCTGGCAGAGGTCATCTTGAACAACAGACAAGGCAGCAGGTGAAGACTGGTACCCAAAGCTGTCACCTGACCTCCATGTGAGCAGGAGCCCACACTCACTCAAATATAGCTCACAACCACGAGAGTATGCCACCGGTTATGCTGTCCTCACTTAGCAGTGCGAGGGGGTGTGAGTGTCAGCATTAGTGACTGTAAGAGAGCAGATGGAGAGAAGGTTGAACATATACAAGTTCTGTACCATCTGTCTGTGGCTTGTCTTCCTAACCCCACAGCACTTATTTGTTGCTCTCAGAAAGCAGCACATAACTTGGGGACACGGTGGATGCCCAAGGGCAAGGTTGGGCCCACAGAGCGGTGACTTCTGTGGATGTTCCAGGCCCATGTGGATACAGCCTACACGTGCTGGTACTACTGCTGGCATATCCATCACAACTGTTAAACATCGCCTGCTTCGTTATGGGCACGATAGAATCAATGTGCTTATGGGCAGAAGGGTGAGAGCTTTAGAAGTCGTGGAAATTTATATGCCTTCCTATGGGCTCTTTTGCATTTTGAAAAGCTATACTAATATGGGAGAATATACCTTTGAGTATATAATTCCAGGCATCAATATTCCACCTAACATCACTTGTATGTAGGAAAATGGTATACTACAGTTTTAATAATTGATCATTTAAAATAAAGGCTTAGAGGTGATGAACTCAGGAAACAAGTCTAAAACGGTGCTGTTTATCTTAAGGCCGTGAAATGGGGAATTTTAGATCTCACAGTAGGCTATTCAGCTATGAAGGGAGGAACATATTTTGGTCTCAAAATTTGCTTTTTGCTTTGTTGACACTTATAATCCAATTTTCATCAGAAGGGGTGAATCATGACCATCTCCAACCTGTTTACTGTGGATGGTGAAAACCTGATAACCACACACATCGATTTTCCTTCGTCGCCTTCTTGTTGCAAGAGACAGGAGAGATGGTCTCGTTTTTCTTAGGCCCTGCTGCTCGAGAGACGGCGTGAATAGCAAGCATATGCAGCACAGAGTCAGAGCTGCAGAGCTTCCTGCACCATTTTGCCATCACATACAGCTGCAGGTCTTTGGGGAAATAGGAGTTTTCAACTAATAAAGCAATTGCTAAGAGAAACGGATTATACATTTGCTAACAAGAGGAAAGAAAATTATTCATTGTGGACAAGATTGTGTGTCTTGGGCCTTCTCAGGTCTATGCAGGCTGAGTCCTTCCCAAGTCTATCCAGGTTGAACCCTTCCTGGCTGGAAGGTGTGTCTCCAAAGAGCTCTGCTGTGGGTCTGTTAGGCCACAACCTTTCTAAAATAGGCCAAGGTCTGAGTCTGCATAGGGACCACATCACAGTTGGCTCAGGCTCTTGAATAAGTAGTCACCCCAAGTCCAGTAGATTAATTCTAATATGTACATTTCTGGGACATTCTTCTTTTGAAATACAGTTTTAGTCTACTAAGTAGCATTTTCATAATTTTTTATTTCCAAGCCTTTTCTAAGTTACAGGGTGATATTTTCTCCTTTAGCTCTATTTCGGAGATATTTCTTACACATGTGCACATGTATGTGTGTGGTATGTGTGTTGTATGCATAGAGGCACACATGTACACATATGGGGGATGCCCTTCTTCATTGGCCTTCCACCAGTATCCTTCAGACAGTCTCTCACTGAAACTGGAGCTGCCATTTTTGCTCAGACTGGCTGACCAGCAAGCCCCAGCAATTCTTGGGTCTCTACTTCCCACAGTAATGGGGTTACAGGTGTGCAGCCAACCCAGCTGTGGACATGGGTGTTAAGATTCAAACTCAGGGTGAATCAAACTCTTGCAGGCATTTAGGCAAGTATGCTAATCTGCTGAGCCATCTCCATCTCCCCAAGGTGTGCGTGTGTATGTGCGTGTATGAGTGCATGCGTGTGTGCATTTGTGTAACCATTTGGGGGACTTACATTCATCGCCATCATGATTATCACATCACTGCCATGACCATCATCATCCCACAGTGAGCAGAGAATATACTTCTTGATTTCAATGCTTGTCAATGTGCCGAAACTGAGTTGATAGCACAGAAAATGGTCAGTTTGGGTAAATGCTCCACATTTTGTCATTTTGGGGCTGATTTGTATGAGAATGCCCATATTTGGCATATTTGAATTGAGCCTATAATCATGTTGCTCAAAATCCCTTGATTCCTGAGGATGTGGTACCTGCACCCTGTCAGTTGGGGAGAGGCTGGTGAAAATCCCACACTACAATCATGCCATTTTTATATTTTTCCCTTAGTTGCCATGTTTTGATTTTTCCCTTTAGATGCTTTGGAGTTTGTAATCTCTTCATTTCTGGATAGACAATCAATCTGCAACATCATCTTTTCAATTTTAACTACTTTTGCTTTTAAATTCAAAAATTAATAATAACAAGATGCCAGCCTAGTCTTTCTTCCTGTTAGAATAGCACATTTACTAGCCTTGTACTTTTACCTATTCTGTTTCCTCATATTTAAGTGTTGTAAACATCATGGGACCAAAACAGAGTGGGTTAGACCTTGTTTTCCAGTGAGCAAAACTTGGGTCTCTGTCAGTGTTAGTCAACTTATATTTAATGCGCTCAGTGATGTGCTTAAATTCCAATATTGGCTTCTATTTGTTCTTCCCTAAAATAGTTGCTTTAGACAGCACTATCCTAACTAGAAATTAGCACTTGAAAAGGGTAATGTCCAATATTTACCCATGAAACGTGGGGCTGATACACAGGACATATCGAAGGTCACAGAAGGCAGGTGCTGAAGTGCCTCCAAAGGATCCATTGTGGAAGTCAGCTTGTCACACCGGATAAAAGTCAAGGCAGATACCATCTTCAGGCACCCAATTCCTGCTACTCAAAATTTCTGTAAGAGGGGCTGGAGCACAGCTCAGTTGGTAGAGTTCTTACCTAGCATGTACTGGGTTCAATCCCCAGTACAGTAGTGAGTGTGGTGGCACACACCTAAAATCCCAGAACTCACGAAGCGGAGGCAAGCGTATCAGAAATTCAAGGTCAACTTTAGCTATATAGAAATTTCAAGGATATCCTGGGCTACATGATTCCTTGTCTCAAAAAAGTAAAATTACTGTAACAAACAACAAAATACTAAAAGACTCATTTAATGTTACAAAATATATTGATTTTCATGAGAGCCAATCTTAATGAGTGGAGACTTGCTGTACATCCTTTAAAGCATTAGGAAAACTATGAAATTTTTCATAAGTGATTTCATAGCCTGGGGAAATTTCAGACACCCTTAACCCAGATCCCATCACAGCCGAGAAGCACCTGTGAGTCCTCTGCCCTGCAGAGCCATCTGGGATGTCCCATAGAGCAGAACCCCTGAGTTCTAGGTACTGATGTCACCTGCGGGTTTCACAGTGAGCACTGGGGATCAGACCCTTAGGTGCTGACTAAGAATCCTGTGACCATCAAGGCCAACATTTTGAACAATGAACTGAGGTAGCTCAGTACATTCCAGCCATCAAATTGTCTCCTTTGACCTCCCCGTATATGTTTTACAGAGTGAAGAAGCACTGTTATTTGCCACAGGAGGAAAGAATGCTGCGGGGTTACAGTGGATGCACTGATCCTGAACACCACAGAGCACCAGCTGGAGGCCCCTAAGACAAGGCCTCCCTGATGCAGAATGCCACTCACACCAGGACGGTGAAACCCTGCACTGAAGAGTGTGCTACCTCAACCAATACATTTGTCATTGATCACTCAAGAAATAAGCCCACAGTGGCAGTCTAGGCTATTCTCAGCGCTGAGGCTTTAACAGTGACAAGGCAGTTATGTCCTGGGACCAATCCTAATATGACCTTAGCGAGATGTCCTTTGCCCGTCGTAATATCTAAACTGCACACATGTAGCAAAGGATCGGCTCGATACATTTAGAGATGAGTCCACTCTGCCACCCTCCTCAATCCCACCCAGCATCTCGTTCAAAGTGTTTGTAATGTCTTCTCTAAAGACACTTTCATCTTACGTGGCTTGGATTGCCAAGAAACTGCTGATCGTATTTAATGAAAATAAATATTTTATTATTAATGATGTTACAAAATATGTCTTATTCACTTATCCACATTTGCATGGCTAACGTCAACGATAATAAAATCACCAAGTGAAAAACCCAAGTGTGGAAGACACGTGAAAGACTAAGTAAATGCAGCTCAATCTTCCACCCAGTCAGTGGCATTGGCAGAATGGCTGGCAAATGGCAGGCCCCTGGTCACTGCCCAGATGACTCACCGTGAACACAGGCACCCCTGACTTACAGCCCACCGAATCCTACACAATGCCTCCATTGGCAAAAGAGAAGAATAAGATAAAAACAAATTAGAAGAAAAGAAAAACATGTTTCAGGGCTGAGTGGTCAAAGGTACTTGCTTGCAAATCCTGATGGCCTAGGTTTGGTTCCTCAGGACCCATGTGAAGCCAGATACACAAAGTGGCTCACATACATCTGGAGCTCATTTGCAACAGTAGGAGGCCCTGGTGTGTCCATACTTACTTCTGCTCTCCCCATCTCTCTCAAATAAAGATTAAAAAAGAAAAGCATGATTCAATGTGTTCTCTACTCTGCACCGAGATGAAAGGAATGTTCTGTTAGACATCTGAGAGGGCAGGCTTTCCTTCAGAGCATCAGCGCCTCACCTTGGTCAGTGCCTACAACCCAAGTGGGCTTCACAGAAGTCTCTGTGGACAGGGCTGGACAGATGGCTCAGAGATTAAGGCACTTGCCTCCAGTGCCTAAGGCCCTGGGTTCAATTCCCCAGGACCCACATATGCCAGACCCACAAGGTGGTGGCCCTGGTGCGCTCTCTCTCTCTCTCTCTCTCTCTCTCTCTCTCTCTCTCTCTCTCTCTCTCTCCTTGAAAATGAATTCTCTTTGGACATAGAAGGTGCATCTGGGAAAGTAGAAGACCCAGTGGTACCCTGTGGCTATGACCCATGCATGCACTCTTCAGTACCAAAGATAGTGCCTTAAATCATTGGTGTTCTAAAGATTTTTGTACAGAGACATGGAAATAATGTCACATATGTCCTTTGCCCTTCTCACGCCTCTCTTCCTCCTCATGTCTTCATACTCATTCTTGGTTGCCTTGGTTGTCTTTATATGTCTAACTCACACTTGTCACCCCATATATATCTACTTATAGATATTACAAGCTAGGATCTGCATAACAAGAGAGCATGTAGTTTAAGTCTTTCTTAGTTTAGGTCACTTCACATAATTTTTCTAAGGAGAGAAGAGAATTGGGATGGAGAAGAGGATTGAGAAGAGGAGAGGAGATGAAAAACAACGAAAACAAATAATATTTGAAAATCCCAGAATGAATGGTACCTATATCTTTGTGTGATAACTAAAAAAGTTAATTGAAAATAATAAGAATATTACCTATTTTTTTTCTGGGTCAAGTAAGGCATAGTCTTGTTTCTGATGAATCCATTTTCAGATTTCTGTATGTTTGCTTATAAAAAGCCCACTGGAGTTATATGTTAAAAATAGCCTAGGAATGTGTATGAACAATTCTTTGAAGGATGATTTCCTAATTGAACAAGCAAGCCACTCAGATGGGAAGAAAGAACATGTTGTGGACTCTTCATTGAAGGTAAAAACACATTTCATAAGAATATATTACTAACTCCCCTTTAATAAGGAACAAAAGGGCCTTATTAAACTAAGGGAACTCAGGGAAAGGGCTTCAGAAATCTGCTTGGGTGGCTGCATGCAGCCCTATGGGAGAGAGAGGTTATCAATGGTGGTGAACAGCAGAGGACCTTATAAGCCTTAAGAGGGGCCAGCCGGGCCACATATGCCAATTGGCTCATTGGTGGCATGTCTATTGAGGGGGAAACCAATTGCCCTCTAATTGGACTGGAGGCCCGCTCCAATGAAAATAGGAAAGAAAGAGAACAGATGCAAGCCCAGGAGGGATGCTCAGGACATCTCTCCACAGAGACTATAACCAGATTATTAACAGAAATGGAAGCAAAAATTGATCACTTAAGTGGAAATGTGCAGAATCAGCTTGTAAACTTCACCACCAGGCTTAACACAATTGTGGAAAAACAGATGAACTTTGGTAGAGCAGTCAATGAGCTAAAGGCAAACCATCAATTAAAGGAGCTCAAGAATCATCTGGCTAAACTAAACAAAGACAGAATCAAATACAAGAATGATTACCAGGAAGCATTATGTAAGACAGCCTTTGAAATGAAAATGCAACTCAACAAAGAGGTGGAGACAATGCAAAAAACTATCTTGGGAAACCAAAATCAAATGGAGATATTAAAAAATCACTAGAATCCCTTGTTACTAGAGTTAATAAACTGGAAGACAGAACTTCAGGCATGGAAGACAAAGCAGAAGAAATAGATTGTGATAACAAAAACTTGGATAAGTCCAAAAACCATACCAACAAAATATGAGGGGACTTTGGGACACTCTTAAATGACCAAACCTATGGATTATGGGCATACCAGAGGGGGAAGAAATGCAGACCAAAGGCATAGAGAACATATTCAAGAAAATTATTATTCTTGCAAAAGAGTCCCATTCAGATTCAGGAAGCACACAGAACACCAAACAGGTAGGACCAAAGAAGAAACTCTCTAAGATACATAATAGTAAAAACTCTAAACACTGAAGGTAAAGAGAACGTTCTAAAAGCAGTAAGAGAAAAACAAATAATCACTTATAAAGGAATATCCATCAGAGTAACATCAGATTTCTCCATGGAAACCATGAAAGTGAGAAGGGCTTGGAATGGAGTATTTCAGAGCCTAAACCACTATGGCTTTCAACCGAAACTTATGTACTCAGCAGTATATTCCTCATAATAGATGGAGAAAGGAAAACATTTCATAATAAAAAGTCAGCTCTGCAAATACATGGACACAAAACCAAACCTACAGAGAACATTCCACGAAATATTCTGCACGGAAGAGTCAACCAACCAACCAACCAACCCCACGTCTTCTGACAGTGGGCCATGATACCCAAGCAGAAGAGGCATCAAACCCCATAAACACTTCATGACAGGGATTAAATCAAGCTTCACAATTATATCTTTGAATATTAATGGTCTTAACTTTCCCATAAAAAGATGCAGGCTATCAGGATGACCCTTCCAGCTGTTGCCTTAAAGAAACTCACCAAACCTCTAAACACAGAAACCTCCTCAGAGAAGAGGGATGGAAACTGATCTTTCAAACAAATGGAAACAAAAAGCAAGTGGGTGTGGCTGCATTAATGTCTGACAAAGTAGACTTTAAACCAAAAGCAATCAAAAGGACAATGAAGGACCCTTCTTATTCATCAAGGGAACAATTCAACAAGAGAATATCACTACCATAAATATGTAGGCACCAAATACATGTCCACCACTTTCATAAAGCAAAACTTACTGGAAAACAGAACAAAATTAAACTCCAACTCCATCATAGGTAGAGATTTTAACACACCACTATCATCTCTAGCTCATGCAAACAGAGGATCAGCAGGATATAATAGAATTTAACAAGACCATAGATAATCTAAACTCTACTAATCCAACTCTACTGAATATACATGCTTCTCAGCAGCTCATGGAACCTTCTGCAAAACAGACCACATATTAGGCTATAAAACATGCCTCAACAAATTCAAGAAAATTGATATAGCCCTCTGCATCATATTGGACCATAACACATTAAAGTTGGAAATAAACATAAAACACAACAACTATTGGAGACCAAACAACATGCTACTGAACAATGAATGGGTCATTCAAGAAATTGAAAAGGAAATTGAAAATTTTCTTGACCTAAATGATAACAAAAATACAACATGCCAAAACTTATGGGACATAATGAAGGCAGTCCTAAGGGGAAATTTATGATGCTAAATGCCTTTATAACAAAGGCAGGAAGGTCTCAAAATAATAACCTAATGGCTCCAATGAAAGCATTGGAAAAATTACAAAAATCCAACTCTAGGAGAACAAGATGAAAAGAAATAATTAAGATCAGAGTCGGATCAATGAATTGGAAACTAAGATAGCAATTTAAAAAAATCAATGAAACAAAGAGCTGGTTCTTTGAAAAAATAAACAAGATGGACAAACCCCTGGCCAATCTAACCAAACAGATAAAAGAAAGTCTCAAATCAACTGTCGCAGTCAGCATTCTAGTTGCTGTGCAGAAAGAACCCAAATAAAAGCGGCTTATGGAGGAATGGGTTTATTTGGCTTACGGATTCAAGAGAAGACTCCATCCTGGCAGGGAAAACGATGGCATGAGCAGAGGAGTGGACATCACCTCCGCCACAGCACTGCAAACAGCGGCAGGAAGGTGTGCCAAATACTGGCAAGGGGAAGCTGGGTATAACCCCCATTAGCCCACCAACAACAACACAGCTCCACTGACGTTTTAATTCCCGAACTGCCCCACCATGACTCAGGAATCTGAGTGGAAGAGGGGGCAGAAAGATTGTAAGATGATGGAGGAGAAAAAACTGGCTACCTGTCATATTCCATAATCCCCTATCCCATGCCTGATCCAGCAAGCCCACTTAGGAGGGCTCACAATGGGCTGGGAACAGAAAAGAGGAAAATGGGGATACCATCATACGACTTGCTCGTGTAGTGTATCTAATTATTGACAATAAATATGAAAAATTCAACATAATACTTACTAAGTTATATATTTATATATCATATATATATTTATATGTATGAGTATATGCGGTGGTGATTATAAATTAAAATTTTGACTTTTCTTTCAACATTGAGCATAACACATTGTGATTAAATTTACTTTTAGAACACATAAAGTGTATCCAGTTTGATATCTGGATTCAGTGACAAGCATGTGTAAGTTATTTTTGAAAGTTCTCCAGTATGACCAAATTCTTTCTTTTCTCCTGTTAGCTAGAATGTTGTTGCTTTCAGAACATCTTGCTTTGCAATAGTTTATCATCACATGGGTAAACAAATCTGGTTTTTATCTCCTTAGCCAAATATTGGTTAAAGTGAAATTGTTTTTAGTCATAGTAAAATATGTATATAATTAATGTAGACAGATATCACAATTATTTTTCTCAAGAAAATTAGAACTTACTTTAGGAGCCAGGAGGAATATAAACTTGCAGACTTACTTATTACTCATGCCAATGGGACTCATAGAACACTCACAGTACTTACTTCTCAAATGCATTCTTGACAAACAAAATCCCTGTGTACTTTTGCTGAATAAAATATTACAAATCTAAAAAGGTTTCTGCTGCACTCTGGAGGCAGAGGTAGGAGGATTGCCATGAGTTCAAGGCCAGCCTGAGTCTCTATAGTGAATTCCAGGTCAGCCTAGGCTAGAAAAAAATGTTTTCTAAGTGAAGTTAACAGCCATTGTGATTACAGTGTCACATATATTCCCATAATCTTTATTTAAAAAATAAGGTATTACATGAGCTGCCAGGGGAAATTGGGCAGTGATATTTGGAGAAATCAGAGACCAGTGATATACAATACTGACTGATGTGGTGAGAATGCTGAGGACACTGCTATATGGAAGAGACCAGCAAGTCAAGAAATGCTCACCTGTGCAATAGTGGTACTAACCCTAGGTAAATCAACGGCTTACTGATTGGCTAAGAGATCCACCTAGTAGCAACAAAACCTTTACTGGAACTGGGATCCATGGGAAAATCTTATGAGGATCAAGAACACTGGTGGGGAAATTCCCACTTCCAGCGATCTACTGAGAGACTACACTCATGAGAATCTTGCCAGATCAATAATGTTTATCTCTTTTTCCTATATTGATCTCATGGATTGATTTACCTAGATTGAATCTCATGGAGATTCTGATTGTATTTTCAGTAGGCAGCAAGAGCAGTGGACAGCCAATTCCTCCAACAAGACATGGGATGATGGCCTATTATTTAGTGCCCAAACTGAGATCTGTGAGAAAGTGGTGAGATATACAAGAGATATTCCTCCACAGCAAGTCTGATAGCCTGTGAAAGGACAATGGTGACAGTCACCAAGGAGACCCAACACAATCTAAAGCAGAATCCAGAGACTCTTAAGATCTTTTAAGACAATTCAGAGACTCTTAAGATCTCCACAATAAAGCTGACTTAAAACTCATCCACCATGACTCAGGGATCTGAGTGGAAGACAGGGAAGAAAGATTGTAAGAGCCATGGTGGGGGAGAATATCCAGAGATATTGACCCCCTCAGCAACAACACACAAAGAAAAACACTGGCTACCTCTTGAACAATTCATAACCCCCTACCCGATGGACTGATCCAGTATGCCCATCGAGGAGGGCCCACATCTTCATTATCACTCATCAGTTGACGGGCTTGGGCTGGTTTCATTCCCTAGCTGTTGTGACTAGCATAGCAATAAGTATCTCTATAGTATAGGTTAGAGTATTAAAGAATAGACTATATGTCCAGGAGTGGTAGATCATATGGTAATTTGTTCTTAGATGTTTGAGGAACTACCATACTGAATTCTGTAGTGGCTATACAAGTGTGCACTTTCACTAGCAGTGGATGAGGGTTCCTCTTTTCCCAAACCCATGCCAGCATTTTTACCCTTTAATTTTTTGATGATCGTCATTCAGACCACAGTGAGATGAAATATCAAAGTAGTTTAATTTTAATTTCCCTGACGGCTAAAGACAAACATTTTCACATGTTTATTGGCCTTTGTATGTCTTCCTTTGAGAACTCTGTTCAGTTCTCTACCCCATTTTTTGACAGGATTGATATTTATTGCTTCGTTTCCTAAGTGCTTTGTGTGATCTAGACATTGAACTTGTCAGTTGTATAGCTGGTGAATATTTTCTCTCATTCTGTAGGTTGCTATTGACTCTGCTCATGGTTTGTTTAGTTGCACAAGAGTATTTTCATTTCACGAGATCTCCAAAGGCTGAGAATTGCCTAAAGCCCTGGGCTACTTCAGAAAGTCTTTCATTATGTCTATATCTTGGAGAGTTTGCTCTAATATTTCCTGAAGTCATTTTAGAGGTTCGGGTCAGATTTTAAAGTACTCGATCCATTTGGAATTGATTTTGTGCAGGGTTAGAGAAGAGGGTCTAGATCTATATTCTTCCGCAGGACCATTTGTTGAAAATGCTGTCTTTTCTCTAGTGTGTCATTTTGGCCCCTTTAACAAAGATGAGGTGGCTGTAGTAATAAAGCATATATCTGAATCATCAGTTTTCAACCTCTTTTGATAATTTTCGTGCATATAAATAATAGATCATGATCGATACCCCCTCTTACCACCCTCTCTTCTCCACCTCCCAGATCCCTGCTCCACTGGATTGCTTCTTCCTTCCAAACAGTCTCTTTTCTATATTGATGTCATCGTCTTTTCATCCTATTATGAAGGTCTTGCATAAACAGTGTTGGCCAATGTGAGGTCATGAGTATCCAGGCCACTTTGTGTGCAGAAGACAATTTTGTAAGCATTCCTTCCCTTCCTTTGTCCCTTGTATGCTTTCAGCCACGTCTTTCAAAATAGTCCCTGAAGCCTACAAGCTTTACTGCTGGCTCACCAGGCCAAATGGACCAAATGGTAGCCAGCCCTAAAGCTTTCAGGGTCCACTGATCATTAACACCATTGACGACTTTTCTCCCCTAACAGGCTGCATAGGTCTTTCCGGCATGTGGACAGCTAGTCAACAGGAAGGAGGCTCCCAGTTCAGCTACAGCTTGATTTCTCAGTGACCTTATAGCTCAAACACATTGAGTCACCAGCACTAGGCTCTTACCATATAGTTCTGGTGGACAATAAGAACCTTAACAATATCCTGCAGTGTGAGCACCACCACTGGCACTGAAATTTTTCTAATAACAACCTATGGCTTCTGGATCCATCGTTATCCACTTTCTCAAGATACTTCTATCAAAATGTTCACGTTTGTAACATATACATTATTAGCTATTAAAGAAGTAAGTTTCCATATAACTCATTCATAAATCGTAATTTTGATCAAACCTACTTCCATGCCCTCCTCTTAGCCCCACCCCCACCCTTTACTATAACCTTCCCTTAAATCCACTCATTTCTTCCCTCCCTCCTTTCCATCTTCCTGGCCTCTACTATTGACTTTTATTCCAACTCACATACAAATCTGAATATTTGAATCTAAGATGTGAGAAAGAACATGTAGTATTTGACTTTAAGAGCTCAGATTAATTCACTTTGTATAATCTGTCTCAGATAGTTCTAAGCACATTTCATATGCAAATTTCATTTTTATTTACAGCTGAATAAACCTTCATTGTATGAACATACCACATGGATGAGCAAGTTTTTCTAAAGTACTCAGAAAAGTCCTTAGAGTAAATGCCAAGGAGTCATGTATATGTTGTCATATGGTAAATCTATTCTTAGCTGCCTAAAGAATATCCAAACCTATTTCTGCAATGGCTGGCCAGTTTACTTTCTCATCAACAATGGAGAAGGGTTCCTCTTTATTATTACCCACTCTTTAGCAGCATTTATCGTCTCTTCTATTTCGTGATGATAGCCACCCTGACTAAGTAGTCTTAATTACCATTTGGCTGAGGGCTAAGGATATGGAACATGTTTTTAGATGTTTATTGGCATTTGTGTTCCTCCTTTTAAGACTTCCCCATTCAGTTCTATAGCCCGTATTTTGACTGCGTTCCTCTTTTCCATATTCTCAGGGTCTTTGGGCTTTCTCACCTGTTTTGTTGAGCTATGTGATCCATGTGTCTGTTTTGTCCCAACACCATGCTGTTTTTATTACTATGACTTTGTAGTATATGTGATACCATCCGCTCTTTTTCTATTTGAGGACTTTTGTGTTTGCATAATAATTTTTAGACTATTGTTTCCATCTCTGTAAGGAACATTGCTGGAATTTTGATCGGAATTGCTTTGATGAGCCAACATATTTATTTTGGTAGGATGTCCATTTCCACCATGTTCTTCCAATCCATGAGCATGGGAGGTTTTTCCATCTTCTCATGTCTTCCTCAATTTCTATCTTCCATGTTATAATGGTTGAATTGTAGAGGTCTTTCACTTCCTCAGGGCTATTCCAAGAGACTTAATTTTTGTGGGTTTTATAAATGGGACTGCTTCCCTGATTTCTTCCTCCATGTTTGCCATGGGTACATACCAACGCTACTGACTTTTATGCATTGATTTTTGTATCTTTCATGTCACATTACTAAAAGAATTTATCACCTCTTGGAATTTTTTGGTGGAGTCTTTTGGGTCACATATATAGAATCATGAATCATGTCGTCTGCAAACAGGGCTACTTTGATTTCTTCCTTTCCCATTTGTATCTCTTTTGTTTCTTTCTCCTGTCTTATTGCTTGAGCTAAGACTTCACGTACCATATTGAATAGCAGTGGTGAGAGAGGACAGCTCTAAGGAAGTCGATTTAATGCTCAACAGATTCAGGACGCCAAGAAAGTACTTGTTGAATAAACTTCTTTTATTTTGCGTCCCTCCCTCCCTTCCTTCCTTCATTCCTTCTTTCTTTCCTCCTTCCTTCCTTCTTTCTTTCTTCCTTATATCCTTCTTCCTTCCTTCCTTCTCTCTCTTTCATGTTTATAGATTTTATTTTTTTTTTGATACAGGGTCTCATATAGCCAGGACAGGCCTCTCACTCATTATGTAGCCACTTTCTGAGCACTGAGATAATAGCCTGTGTTGCTATTGCCAGCTTTAAATAAAGTTCTTTAATGGATAATTATTAAGCACCTGTTAGATATCACATCTGTTTAAAAAAAACTTATAAGATCTGATCATCTGTGAGTTTAATGCATTTACTCTAAAAAAGTAAAAATATTCTAGGGAAAGCCTGAAAACAGTATTCTAGAAATAGAACAAGATACATTCCAATACTTTAGAATACATTTTATATTTGAAATGCAAATGCAGTGAGTCAACATTGATCCATGGCAGATAGCAACTCACAACAATGTATTGTTACAAGCTCAATGCCTTAACAGCTCCTGAATCCCTAAAGAGATAAGAATTAATTTCTATTGACAGAACCAGCAAAGCCTTTAAAAATATTCCTGAATTTGAATAAAAGTTTAATTCAGCCTCATTTGCTTCTGTGCATGGTGAATTTCTACAGGTCCTTAGCTTTCGGTGGAAGCCCTGTGTAAGAATCACAATGTGGCCTTGAGGGATGATGATGGGCAGTGGGCTCTGATGACTGAGGGGTAAAGGCCTTGGCATTCACACATTCGTGGGGGCCTTCTCTGTGTGTTGTAGCACAGATCATTGTAGCAAGGTCCTTCCGACAGAAGCAACTCCTGAATTAGACATCAATTCCCTCCTCTGATGTTGGTGGGAATACACACGAGCCATTATGGGATAAATATGAAGAATCCTTAAAAACCACCAAGTAGAACAACACATGATTCAGCTACTCCACTCCTGGGCCTAGTCCCAAAGGAATCCAAGTCACTGCCTTACTACACACGTGGTTACTCTGCACTATTCACAATAAACAGGTTGTAGAACTGCCTCTTTGTTAGTCCTACTGTGACCACAGATGCTGCACAGAGTCAATGCTTGTTTTTTCTCTTTTTGAGCAAAAATGCTTCTCTTTTCAAATGAGGAATGCCTGTCTGTGAGCCTCGTAACTGTGTAATCTCACAACTTCAAAGTCAGTGTGTGACATTTATTCTATTCTTAGGAAATTGATAGGAAAGGAAATGGATGGTTGAAGAATCAAGCCAGTCCTAGAATTCCTCTCACATAAAGACCTTTACTTTTAATCCCACTAAGTTGATTAATGTGTTTGTATAAGTGGTACAAAGACTTAAAATAACCAGCAACACAGCAGTTCCCCAGTATAAAGTGCCTCATGACACAAGAGAAGCTTAAATGGAAGTATCTATCATTACCTCAGGCCATGCCCCCACATGGTTATCAATGCAATCAAATATATCAACCCACAAGCATTTTTCTGAGGTTGGGTCTTACTATAGCCCAGGTTGACCAGGAACTCACTTTGTAGTTCCAGGCTGGCCTCAAACTCATAGCAATCCTCCTACCTCCACCTCCTAAATCCTGGGATTAAAGGTGTGCACCACCACCCCCTGCTAGCTACACATAATTTTTTTAAAAATATATTTTTATTTTATTCATTTTCAAGCAGAGAGAGAGAGAGAGAGAGAGAGAGAGAGAGAGAGAGAGAGAACCAGGGCCACCACCCTGTGGGTCTGGCCCATGTGGGACCTGGGGAATTGAACCGGGGGCCTTAGGCACTGGAGGCAAGTGCCTTAACCGCTGAGCCATCTCTCCAGCCCACATATTTTTATCTCCAAACAATAAGAGATATTTATATCCATTCCCATATACCCATGACTCCATCTACCAATCTTCCTGCACTCCATTCTCCAGGGGGCAGTCATAGGTTACTTTAAAGTCTGGGGAAATTGTTCAGTGGGTTACAATACTTGCCACACAGCATGAGCACCTGAGCTTAGATCCCCAGCATCCACGTGAAAGCCAGGTGAGGCAACATGTACCTGGAATCCCAGCACTTGAGAGGAGGACACAGGAGGATTCCCAGGGTTTTCTGACTAACCAAATGAGCAAAGCCTGTGAGCTCCAGCTTTCTCTCTGCCTCAAAATATAAGGTAGAGAGAAACTAAGGGAGACACCTGATGTCAAGCTCTGGCCTCTTTGTGCATGCCACACGTGTACCTCCCCACGCACATGTGCCCCACACAGATAGACATACACATACGTGCCCACTATCACTGCCATCCTGACAGGGTCAGGCGTCTGTAGAGACAACCCCTCCCCTTGAGAGGGAGGTGTCTAGCTAGAGCTACAACCTAGGGCCTAAAACTGATTGGTCGATATGAACCAATCAGCTGTCTCTCTTACTCATCTAAGAAGACTTAAATTAACTTCCCTAGAAGAAAGCCCTCCTCTTCCCCACTTGGCAATCCAGGAGGAGGACCTCTGATCCAGGCCTTAGGAAATAATGGCTGGGGTGGGGACAGGCTCCAGACTTTTTCCCTCATGAACCTCTCCTTCTCATGATGAGAGCTCTCTACTATCTTTTCTTCTTCTACTTGTTTAGCTGAATAATATAAGTTCTGTTAAACTCTGACATGTTTTTCCCCCACACTGGTGGCTGGAGAACTCTGTAACTCCCCATGTTTCCTTAAATAATAAAGTCTCCCACTAAACCTTAATATCTTGTTGTCTGTGATTTTAATTCTTTAACTTTGTAGACAAGAATCTGGGTCCTCCTCAAATTTTGGGGTGCATTAAAATTTTGCTGGGTGTTATCTAAATTCTAACCCCCAGCTCACCCCATTACAATCCCCCTGCCCCACCCACCCACAATCAAGTCATATCAACCCTGGTCTTAAAACCCTCCAGCAGCTTCCCATTCATTTTAGAATTCAATTCTCACTCCTCCGGAGGTCCCATGGAACCAGCTCCTGTTTCTACTTTTCACTGACTGTCTTCTCCCACTCCCCCGCCCAGCCGCAGTCACACTGCCTCTATGCCCACTCAACAGTGGAAACCTTCAGTGAGGACCATGGCATTCTAAGGAGGAGGAAACAGTGTTTAAAACAATGTGTTTATTCATTTGAGAGAAAGACAGCTGGGCACTCCAGGGTCACTGCCACTGCCGATGAACCCAGGCACATTCACCATTTCCTGCATCTGGATTTTCATGAGACCTGGGAAAACAAACCCAGGCTGCCAGGCTTTGTAAGTAAGAGCCTTTAACCACTGAGCAACATCTCAGCCCAGAAAGTGACATTGTTGCATAGAGATCCACATTAATACAAAGTGTCCTTCAGTGATGGAGAAGTTTCCATGGGCATCTGGGCAAAGGCTCTGAGGGGTAAAGTGTTCTGCAGGGTCATGATGCCCATTGTGGTCTCAGATCCTTCTGGTGAATGTTCTCCAACACTTTTTGCTACGTGAAATGAACGGGACTTGTTAGTAGGCTGTTGTTGATTTGGAGGAAAGTTGCACGAGGAAGTGTGAACACTGTCCAGTGGCGCTTGGACGAACACAACATGCTAAACGTGATTTAAAGAAGGGTCAGGGGGATGCACCACAGTGCTTCTTGAACTGACCGTCCTTGAAGCTTTTCTTCAGTTCCAGGCAGTCCAAGCTATGGGGAGGCAGAACACAAGACAGATACATCACGAATCTGCATCAGAACAGATCAGGAGTTGTTTGCTTAAGTTTATTTCATCAGGAAATCTCTGGAGAAGCTGTGAGCTCCTGACTTCAAGTTGCTCCACCCAAGGACACAGCCTTCCATGTCCTCAAGCTTAGCTTGTGCAAAGATGCTGTGAAATAGCCACAAGGAAGGAGGAGGGGCTTATTTTGCTCAGTGTTTCACTCCAGGTCCCGTGATGCCTTCTGTGTACCTCTAGTCTCCATATATGTGTGTGCACCACATCACACACTCATTAGTGTGTCCCATGCATACAAACATGCACACACATAGGCCCTCTGTGAATGCCTGGGGAATGACTTGATGCTTTGTATATTTAAACTTTCTAAACACAACTTAAAGGAACCCTTTGAGGCTCCCCTCCACACCCGCATTCCCTCCTGCTGATCTCTGCAGAAGATTTCTCCTTGGTCCTCGTTTTGTTTGCACCTTGCAAGCCAGGCCCATTGGTCAGCTATTCTAGAGCCTCCTTAATTCCTCATAGGTAATTGTGATCACGGCTGGTACCTCTGGAACCAGCACTTGCTCATAGAGCAAACATATCTCCGTTTGATTTCTGCTTCTCTCACTGACCAACCTTTGGCCAGGGCCTCATTTCTCTGTACCAGTTTCTCATCTACAAAGCTAGAGAACACAGTAGGACTTGCATCCTTGTGCCGTTAGAAATGAATATATATTTGTGAATTAAAATTGTTTGACATACCAGCATTTGATAAATATTTAAGTTAAAATTATAATTGCCATGTTGCCATGTTATAATGGCTTGACTTGCCAGTCATTGGTAGTATTTTTTTTTCTCATCTACCAGACTAAAATGTATTGGCATGTGTGATGGTTAAATTTTGATGTCAACTTGACCTTTCAGGTAATCTTGGGTGGGTCTCTGAGGATGTTTACAGGAAGGCAGCCTCTTAGTAGGGGGTAGAATGTAAGGAAGCTCAAAGAAGCTAGAAGTAAACATCCTTTCCTGTGTGGGCAGTGCAGGAAGGAAATTCCAGAGACTCAGGAAGCCATTAAGTCTGAGGAAGAGTTGTAAGACCCCACCCTAAGGCTGTATATAGAAGAAAAAATTTTTCTTTGGCCCTCCTGCCTGGTTCCTGTTCTGTGTGTATGGTGTTGGTGATGGGTTTCTCTCTCTGCTTGGACCTCTGACAGAGGGCCAGCCTCTTTCGCTGTTACGGAACTTCTCCTTATCTGTAGTTTCAATAAATACTTTCCTCCCCGAAATTGTGCTTGGTTTGAAGCTTCATCCCAGCGACGTGTGGCTGACTATGACAGCATATAAGGATGGTAAGAGGACACTTTTGGAGAACTTTTCCTACATTCCAGCAAAATGAAATCATATATCATGCACATGTACTTTTATTTCCATCACATGAAGTGAAAATTAATCCTGGTCAAAATTAACCTTGAAAATCAATCAAAATGTTTCAGTATGTGCAAGTCTGTGTTTATATAACATACAATGTAATAGATTATATAATAATAAATAAAAGCCATGCCCCTCAGATTTGAGAGTCACTGAGAGAGGTTCAAACAATACAAAGAGAAAGTTCTTGAGTCTTGACAGTGTTCTGCTACTGCTCTCTTGCCTACAGGGCGGGTCCATCTGATTGCACTGCTCACCTTGGCTTCCATCCCATGTGATCTCCGTGAGAGGATTGGGGATCACAGGAACCTTTTGCTGCAGTTTGAGTGCAAATCTGGTGTCTTTAATTATCCTACCATGATACAAAAATTATGAGGCAAGATGTTAACATAAAAAGTTCTAAAATAGGGCACAAAAATTATACAAAAATGTAAAATTTCAAACAAAAATCTACATAATACCACTTACCCTCTTCCAAAACACAGAAATAGGTTTAAAGAAAAGGTCAAAGCATCTGGGGACACGCATCCAACTGCATGTTTGTAAGGTCATTGCAAATTCAAACCACAGCACTGTTTCTAAGAAGCCTCCCTGCAGACACGCTTTTCTTCCCCTGTAGCTCTCTACTTATGCGAGTTTGTGAGCAGACCTCTTCTCCTTCACTTAGCTATCCAGCATATCCACCTCCCACCGGGGTAAAGCCATCAGGGAGGAACGTTGGCAACTAGACATCCAGCTGACGGCAGCAAAGAGCTTGAGGACCAGAGCAAGAGAACGATTATGTCTGTCCCAACGTTGTGCTTTACCAAGACACCAGCGAAACCAGGTAAACTGAGGACTGTTGTTCCACTTTTCTTTTTTGAGCTTTTAAAAATTTCCCCTTGGTTCCTCCCTTAACTCCTTTAGTTTCTAAAATAGATGTGGGTCAAAACCAGTATTTTTCAGCTAATCTGCTTGTCGCCACCATGTGAAGATTTAGGATACTCTACACCCTTCTTAGCCTTAGCTAAGATCGTGTATAGACCTGTGTGTCTCTCTCACTTCTGCCCAAAGCACCATCTTTATTTTGGGGAAAAAAGTTTGCGGAAGAAGTTTCATTCAAAGAAACAGTTGTCTTCTTTGATGAATTCTTTCTAACATGCCTCTTCTGTTACCTTTTAAGGCTGTATTCTTCTGTTCCATTGTATCAACAAACTTTTTCATGGTCTACCATTTATTCTTCCTTGAATGAAAGACCATCTGTCCATGTACCATGCAACCTTGAACATGGGAATTTCCCCCTGGAATTCTTTCACTACTTTTCTCAATTTTTGATGGGGGCTGGTCAAAGCATATTTCCACAGACAGAAACTGAGAGATGGGGAAGGATGTAGAACTTCAGTGTTCTGAGTAAGAAAGCTACTGTGTGTTTTGTGTTTCCTGAGTTTGAGGTAATGTTACAGGGATGACCAGCTGTCTGAGTCTGGATTTGAGCCAAGTCTGATATTCAAGGCTGATAGCTCAGCTCTTTCTACTACTTTCCTCTGGCCCAGCAGAAGAAGACAGGCCACTCTGACCACACTTCTTGGTGTTGCATATTCCTTGTGGATCCCCACCAAGGTTCTTCAAAGCTACTGACCCTCCCTTGGAGAAGACTGAGTAATGAAGAGAGCCATGGTGCCACCTGACAGGCTTCACAGGCTCTGTGACTGATGCCTTCTGAAAGTGGTGAGACGTTTTCTGTTGCGACATGAGCAAATATGGGTGGACCAAAGAACCCATCCCACCTAAGTTCACCATAGTGAACCAGTGAGTTTACTGGGATTACTTACAGGAGTATGAGGGACGGGTTCCCCATATGAGCTGCAGTGTCACCATAGAAAGAGCTCCCAAAGAGGGAGGTTCAGATGGAACTCCAAAGGCTCCATCCCTGGACTTCCCCGAGCAACCTCGGGCAGCTCAGCCTCTCACTTCTTCCAGCAGCTGTTGCTGCTTCCACAGGCTTCAGGAGGGACCTTGGGAATCTTGCATATGTCAGGAGCTTCCTGTCTTTGCAGACTTCATTTGTTTCCTGAGACGTAAGGACCCTCCATAGAGGAGAGAATGTTTCAATTCAGAAGAAATAGCTACACAACGTCCACTCAGGTGAGTTTCTGTTGAAAGGAGGAATCCATGGTGGATAGAAACAGTCCAAGAGTAAAATCAATGGAGTGACTGCATCCAGGTCTCACAGGGGGAAAAGCTTCAGGGGAAATATCATTCCAAATCAACTCGGCACATGCACACAACAAGGTCTCCTTGGACTACTTTCTAATCATGTCTTTGATAGTTTGTGGAAAGTCAAGCCCTCAATCAGGTCCTTACACTGCAGACAACAAAACTGACCCCAGGCGTCTTCCATGATCTCTCACACATCTGCCTGCCATCACTTCAGAGACCACAGTCAAGAAGAGGGCTGCCTTGATAATTTATTCTTCATCATTTCTTTCTCTTCCTCCGTTTCCATCTCCTCATCTTTCCCATCTTCCCTGAGGTGCTGCGGATTGAAACTAGTGCGTCACCTACGCTAGAGTAGGCAAGAGCCCCACCGTTGAACTATCATCTTTTACTTGTTAATTTTTGAGCCAGGGTCTCACTACGTTTGCCACCCTGACCTTGAACTTGCAATCCTCCTGCATCAGCTTCCCGAATAGCTGGGATACCAGACTAGCACTTCCCAGCCTGGTGGATTTTTCATCATTTTTTTGTCCAGTGAGTTTTCCCTGATAGGCTTCCCACATTTCCTTCCCATGGCCATAAAGACTTCTACACTTACCATGACCATAAACATTTGTACATTTACCATGACCTTAAACACTTGCAAATTGAAGGTAGCATTTGAGGTATCTGCATATACAGTGTGCTGGGAGTTTGTGATCAGGTCAAGATTGGTTTACCTGAACACCTGCTGCCTAAAGATGTGATGGCTCCGCTTATCAGTATACGCTCCCATGCACACCTAGCTGAAATCTATGTCTACACTTAGCTGTCTGCATGTCTGCAATTATACTTTGTTGTTTGGAATTCACTCTATGTGAGAATGTAGCAGATACTATCATGGGATAGAAATGTCTTCCTTTCTTTGTCCTTCTTTTCTTTCTCCTTCGGAGGAGATAAACTTCCTTGTGCCATCAGGCCCTGACAGTTACTTGTGCACGGCTGTTATAGCTCAGGTCTTAGTTTTGTCCCCTTCTGGTCTTGTAGCTCTCAAGTGATGTCTCAGGCCACCTGCCCTGACAGTGAGCTGAGTCCCTCCTGGGCTATATGATGTCAGATTAGGACGCCTTGGCTGTGCCCTCCTGTCCTCTCTGTAGGAGGGATGCCTCTTCTGTTAAGTTGACAGTTATTGCCAAAGAATGCCTGGAGATGTGATTGGAAACAATGTTGTCGCCTTTCCCCTGACAGGACAGGTCTCACGGTGAGAGAGACTAAGGTTATGGGGGAGCACAGTAGTAGACTTATTTCTCATTCTCACGATTCTTTTTGAAAACTCAGAGATTGATTCAGGTTCCAGTTTCAATTTCTTTACGAGAAATCTGTGAGTTAGGGAGTGAACAAGTTTAGTTTGCTAGCTGTTGTTTATTTTTATGGCTTTCCAAACATTCTCCTCTTGTATTTAGTTCAAAAATACTTCCCACTGATGTTCAGGATCACATCCCCAACCACCCAGCATTTATTGACACTAATACAAATACCTCTTTAGCACTGACCAGGCTTTAAGTAATTGTTTTATTGTTATTATACACATGACAAAGATCAGGGAACTCAGAGCTCACAAACTGATTTCCAAGGTTGCACAAAGAAAGGGAGGCCCAGGATCAGCACTAGGACCACAGACTGCAAATACACTTCCTTCACCTTGGATGCTGTGCTGTCTTCCTCCCCCATCAGCTGGGCATAAGCAACAAGTGGGCACAGTCATGCCAGCTGCATCCTTAGAAAATGAGACTCTTAGCCCTGAATTCAAGTCTCCTCACAGGCTCATATTTTGAATGTGTTAGCCCCACTGGTGGCACTAAATTGGGAGGCTGTGGTAGCTGTAGAACGCGAGGCATATTTGAAGAAGCAGGTCACTGTAGGAAGGTCTTCGATGGCTAATCTGGTCCTGGTTCCTGCCTTGCTCTCTACTTCATGGTCTACTATTATGTGAACAGGTTTTGTCACACATTATCACCACCGTAAACCCCGAAATCCAGTGTGCCTTTCCCACCCTGGTGCACTGGAGCTTTCTGAAACATTGTTGGATCTGCCTGCATCCCCAGAGTAGAGTACAGTCTTGACTTGGAAGGAATTTCACCATGGGGCTGGGCACTGGCGCCCACACGGCTCCTGTGCTGCAGCACTCGGAGAGTGGCAGAGCTCGGGGCTGGGGGAGCCCAGAACAGACTATTGGACACAGACCAGACAAGGTGTTCCTGGGGAAAGGAGGACGCGTAGAGCCTGGTGCAGGGCTGACATGCGCTGAGAGTCATGACTAAGAAGCTGCAGAGAAAATGCACCCCCGTACCTAACAGAGCCAACAGCAGCCTTGACGTTCTTGCTCGACTGGCAAGATAAGGAAGAACTCATAACAAAGGAGGGACCGTGCAAATGGCCAGGGGCAGTGCGCTCTGCTTCCTCACTGAGCTTAGCAAGCCAGATGAAGACACAAAGAGGGCATTCTGAAAACAAAGAACAAAGGCTTTGTTTTATGAGACTAGGTATAAGTTTCAAAAGACTGCTGTCTACACTTGAGCTGCTTTATTAGCCTCCTTTCAAAAAGAAATCGGCTGAATAGTCTGAAATGAGGATCAGTTAACTCAGTGGAAATCAAGTGGTCTCTGATTTACTAAGGATGTGCACATTCACCTGTTTCATTAAAAATTTTATCAGAAGAGCTAAATTAAAAGTCTTCTCAATATATAAAGATAAACAATAACAGACCAAGACGTCTAGGCAAAGTATGTCTTAGAAAATTACGATAGCACATTTCTTTGTTTTCCTTGTTTCCTATTTACTAAAAGTACTACTGAGACAACATCCCAAAATGCCATGTCCACACTACCTACTTCCAGGTTAAAGCTTATATATATAGTCCATAATGAGTTACATTATTTAGTGGGCCAGCAATGAGTTGTTATCCCAGTTCCCCAATGCCCCTCCTCCCCATCCCCAATCAGCTGGATATCCTCCTCAGTGGGCCATCTGTATCAGTCCTTGTGGCAGGGGACCATGGATAGCCTAGTACTCAGCCCGGTCCTCCTGGCCCAAGTGTGTTGTTACTGAGGGGTGTCATGCCTCTGGATAGTCTCCCCCACCATGGCTCTCACAATCTTTCTGCCCCCTCTTCCGCTCAGTTCCCTGAGTCATGGTGGGTGAGTATTAAGGCTGCTTTAATGTTGTGAGCTTAGGGGTCTTTGTGTTGAAAATCGTTGGTTACTGTTACCCTGGCTTATCCTGTGTTGATTGAATGGCTGTGGCTGTGGGTCCCTAGTTCATCCTGTCATTCTCTGTGGGGTTCCATATGGATCCTCCACGGTATGACTGTGGGTCTCATCTCTTGCCAGGATCTCAGCTATGTGCCTACGGTCGGATGGTAGGATTAGATGGGCCACAGCTCTCTCGCTGTATCATGAAAAATACGAACACAATCTCCATTGGAGAGTGAGATCAGTACAGGTTAACAAATATACACAAATCTGGATTACCTAGCTTCTGTTTTTAGTAGCCTCCCCGTCAATTGCTCCCATATCGCATCTTTTCTCGTGAGCCCAAGAGTACGGGATCCGTTGCCTATCACCCTGAATCCCCAGTTCCAGGCAAGGACTCCCCCTCACTAAGTGGAATATTTGGCCAAATCTAAAAGCTGTTGATTGTCTCCCCCAAGCCCAGGTTTCTCCATTGCATGGGTGCTCCTTTCTTGGTTTGCTGTTCTCTCCCAGTAGGAGGTGTGGTCAGCCTACTCATGGCCGCAGACTGTGTTTCATGCCAGTGGTCACTGTTTACTCCAGCTGCTGTTGATCAGCTTCCCATGGCAGCTTGTGCAGTGCCTTCCAGCACTGCACTAACTGGCATCTGGGGGCTGGTTATCACTCCGGACCTGAAAGGGTCTCTCGGTGCTAATCGATGGCATTCTGTGGTTTCTTCTGCAACAGGGTTTGGCCTCAGGCCTGGGGAGGGCACTCAAGAGCCTTGACAGAATTCTTGTTTTTGGAACCTCATGGGTCACTTTGGTCAACAGCTCAGTGAGGGAAGGAACCGGTGGCTGGGACCAGGGGTTGTCAGACTGAACAATTAATTATTCACAGGCTTAGACTCTCTCCGCTACTACTCATGGCCCCTCTAGCCAGTCAACGCCCACTACTTGCACAATAGGTTACAGTATGTTCATGAGGATTTTATGTTTTTGAACCTAATTTGGTTTAGCCTCATTTGAGCCATTCCCCTCCCCCATCCCTTACCTCTCATTCATAACCTCTCACTTCTATCTACTAGTCTACATAGAGTTTATGGTTATCCTGGTTAAGGACCGCATATGAGGGAGAATATGCAGCGTTTGATTCTCTGTTCTTTTGAGTGTTCGCTTAGTAAGATCTGCTCAAAGTCAGACCATTTTTTCCTAAATTTCAATATGTCATTTTTCCTTTCAGCTGAGTAAAATTCCATCGTGTAAATACACCACAGTTTTGCTGTCCATTCCTCCATGGATGGGCATTTGGGTTGATTCCATTTCTTGGCTATTATGAATTGAGCTGCTATAAATATGGTTGTACAAATGTTTCTGTGTCAGGATGTGACATCTTGTGGGTAGATGCCTAGTAGAGGGATAGCTGGGTCCATTGGTAGGTCTATGTCCATTCTGTTCAGGAGTCTCCACACTGCTTTCCATAGCAGTTGAACAAGTTTGCAATCCCACCAGCAGTGAATGAGGGTTCCCTTTTCCCACATCCTCGCCAGCAACGATTGTTGTTGGTTTTCTTTATGATTGCCATTCTGACTGGAGTAAGGTGGTATCTCATTGTAGTTTTGATTTGCATTTCCCTGATGCTTAAGGATGCTGAGCACTTTCTTAAATGAGTCAAGGCCATTTGTGTTTCCTCCTCTGTGAATTGTCTGTTGAGATCAGTGCCCCATTTTGTGAGGGGGCAATTTGGGTTTTTGTTATTAATTTTTTTTGAGTTCTCTGTAGGTTCTGGAAATTAGGCCTCTGTGTGAGTTGTAGCTGGTGAAAATCATATCCCAGTTTGAAGGGGGTCTATTGACTCTGAGAAGGGTGTTTTTGTCTGTACAGAAGCTTTTGAGCCTGATCAGGTCCCATTGGTTAAGTGACTGTTGAACTTCCTGGGCTATTGGAGATTTCCTCAGGAACTTATTCCCTACTCCTATCTCCTGTAGGGTTCCTCCTAATTTTTCTTCCAGGATGTTTAGGGTTGTATGGTTAACATTGAGGTCTCTGATCCATTTGGAGTTGATCTTTGTGCATGGTGAAAGGAGTGGGTCTATTTTCATTTTTTTACACGTGTTTATCCAATTCCTCCAGCACCATTTGTTGAAGATGCTATCTTTAGCCCAGCACACATTGTTGGCACCCTTGTTGAAGACCGCAATGGGTTGTGTGTTCAAGATCTGCTTTGACAGAGCAAGGAGTCAGATCGGCCTCCAGGCAAAAGACTTATCAATGCTGACTTTTTAGTTACTTGTGGCTATCTGAAGAGCCAGTTATCAATAAGTTAGTGCAGGGAGCAGGACTCATTGCCGTGGATGGGAGAGGAGAAAGGCTGCAACTGGGTGTGGCCTGTAGCTGCCCCTGTGGGAAGAGGCAGACTGTATCAGATTGTCTCACGCAAACAGAGGCTGAATCTCCCCACAATGGCCTCTGCACATGGAGATCCAGGCAAACTGTGAGCTGTTCTAATCCAAGCAAACGGAAGCCTCAGAGTGAGGGCAAGTGAGGTAATCCCAGTTTGAGGCCTGGAAGGCCCCTGAAGAACTACTGGTTCAAGTCCATGTTCAAAGACTGAAGAACCTGATGGATACAGAAGACTGAAGGATCTGATGTCCACAGTGGCAACAACAACAAAAGTGTCCACATAAACCTGCTCTCTATCTATCTGTATCTCTCTGCTTGAAAATGAATAAATAAATATTTTTTTTAAAAAAGAAAGTCTACTCATAGCACCCTCACCTCCTGTCAGCATTCCTTGATCTTCTTCGATGACATGAACTCTAACTGAAGAGCTTTTGCCACTAAAGTCCAGGCCATCTGGGCTGAAGAGCCCCATCATTCTCAAAATCCCAACCCTCAATGGATAATCTTGCCCTACACCTGATCTTTTTATATTGATTGACAATTTGACAGGACCAAGACTCGCCTGTGAAGGATTACCTAGATTAGGATAGCCTCTGGGAGTGCCTGTGAGGGGTTATCCTGAAGGCTAATTGAGGTGGGAAGACCCACTGTAACTGCAGTCAGCACCATTCTGTGGGCTGCTGTCCTGGACTTTACAAGAGAGCGAGCTGGATAGCAGATTTCTTGGCTCTCTGCTTCCTCCCTGGGCTGAATGTGACCAGGGGCCTTAAGAACCTGCTCTCTCTGCTAGGATGGCCTGTATCCTGGAACTGTATGTGATGGAACCAGAACCTCCAATGGTGGACAGCCAGGTGTCACCTCCCAGGCCAGGTGTCACCATTATAGCCAATGGGTCAGTCACACAAGGCCACTGTGGCCAGGATGAAAGACATACACACAGCCACCACAAGTCTTAACAGGAATCTCTTCTGGACGTTGACATAGCTGGCATTTTTAATTTTTCTTTTTGCACATCTATATTTTACACTTCTGCTGAGATTTTCTGCCTCTCAGACCTTATTTTGCACTGAGCTCATTTGCACAACTCCTGTTAGGATTTTTGGAGTAAATTCATTTGGTACCAAGAAAATAATTATGTTATAAATGATAATTAATTTCTAGCCTGCTGAGTTCTTTTAATATCATGCCTCATTGTTAGTAAATATTTGAGCAGCACTGATTTTGTGATTGACAAGTACTACACATAATAGTTGGCCTTGATTGTCAACTTGAATGGAATAAGAGATTCCCTAGGGCAGTAAAACTTTCTTATGTGTCTGGGGGAGCATGTTCAGAGGGGCTTGGACATTGACTGGAAGGGGAAAACCCACCCTCAATGTGATGTCGGCT
>PVHP010014998.1:0-38109 GCA_004024765.1 Zapus hudsonius
ATATATATATATAAAGCTTGTATAAACTTAGAGAAAAATATGCCAATGCCCTTACAGGAGGAGCAAATGAAGAAAACATAACTAAAAAAAAGGGGGAGGCAAGTGAGAAATGTGGGGATATGCTAATTATAGCTTTGCAAAGCAACTGCTAACCCCCAAGGAGGATGTCCAAGGAGTACAAATATCAGGGTTGTTACCTGTAAACATACAAGTCAACACCGAAGAAGTACCCCAGTGGGTAGGGGACAGAGAGGAGGGAAACGGGAACACATTCACAAGATTTGCTCATACAATGTATATAATTATTCATAATAAAGATATTAAAAAAACATACAAGTCAATACAGGAGAAGACAAAGGCTCAATACATGCTGGGTTACCCAAGTTAAGCAGGTAGAAAGACAAGGGGAAACAGTAAAGGATGTCAAGAGGCCAGTAAGAAATAAGCAGCAAGGTAGGAGGAGTCCAGGCTACCTGACAAGCCATGTGAAGCCAGTGTTTCCAGATGAACCGTGACAGATGGAGATAGGTCAAATGAGACGAGCTCTGAGAATTGACCACTGGCTTTAGTCATGTGAGGTAATTAGTGACCCTAATGAGAGCAGTTTGAATGGGGTGGTGGGAGCAGAGGTCTGATTGGAGTGGGCTCGTCATAGAATAGGAAGAAAGGAATAAAAGACAGGAGTAGACAACCCTTTTGAGAAGTTTTGCTAAAAAGAAAAGGAGACAGGTGGAGAGTAACTCAAAGGGAAGTGGGGTCAAGTTAGTTTTAGCATTTGTTTTAATAGAAAAATAACAGCATATTTTTTTATGCTGGTGTGAGTGACTTGGGGGAGAGAGGAGAAATGCTGGAATGGGGCAGTAGAGCCAGTTAGGATGTAATCATGTTGACAGCAGGAGATTTTGGCCAGTGAATGAACTGCGAAATAAGAGAAAAGGCAGTCCATGTTGTATGATGTGCTCTTGAAGATCATGGAAGCCCCTTCCATTTGCTGCAGTAGCTTTTATCAGATTCTTTCATTGTAGCATCTACAATGTTGGGGGTTTTTTGTACATGCATGCACACATCTATGTGTATAGTGTGGTGTGTGTGTAGATATGTGTGCCCCATGCAGAGACCAGAGGAAAATCTGTCTTCTATCCCTCATCCATGTGTTTCCTTGAGACAGTCTGTCACTGAACTTGGTGCTGCGGTTTTCGGTCAGACTAGTTGACCAGAGAACCCCAGTGCTTTTCTGGTCTTCACTCCCCACAGGACTAGTATTGCAGGTATGCATGGCCTCACCCAGACGTTCATGTGGATGCTGAGGAATCAGCCTCAGGACAGATTAGGCCCTCTCAGGCCCTCATGCTTGCACTGCAAGACCTCTTACCTACTGAACCACCTCTAGCCCCATATCTGTGATCTTAAAGGGATTGTTCCAGTTGCTCTAAGAATTCCCTTCTACTTCATAGGGAGAATAGGATCATTAGGAATAATTCCATCATCTACAGATTTTTCTACATCCATATCACGCTCATATTTTTCTTTCCAAAGAAGCATTGCTCCTTTTATATTTATTCCATTTGCCTTTGTTCATAGTCTTAACTCCTCTCTTCTCCATCACCCTTTTGCCAATTCTGGTTGATCTGTGGCTGCTTCGTCTTCTGCTGTACTTTTCATGGATATAGCATTTGACAGGTGGACTGTACACTTCTTGAATTCTCCTTCCAGGCTTTGGTAACATGCTCCTAGCTGTCTGGCTTATTCCTACTTCTTTCTCAGTCACCTCTACTTCCTTGTTCTCTTGGCTCCTTTAAGAGCTTGCTTTTTGGTTTCTTTTCCTCTTGATGTTCATACTGATTATCTCGCTCCCTTCTGTGGTTTGAACTGTTGGGATTCACATGTTGATTGTTCATCCTTCTGCCACCTGTGCCTTGCCCAGACAGTCAGCAAACACCCACACTTAACCTCAGCCCTTGGGGCCATACTCTCTGCTCCACTATACTCGTAGTCTCCTCAGTACTCATGAACAGAAAATCTGTAGCCTCCTAATGGGACCTCTTGCCCCCCATCTCACCTCTTTTGGTTCTAATCTTACCTCAGATTACTGCCTTACCTTTCCTAGTCTTAGCTTCTTCATCTTTACAATGGAGCTAATAATTGTACCATGGATGTACTATGAATCACACAAGTACCTAGTACAGTGCCTGGAACAACACAAGTGTTCATTTAGGGCCAGGTTTCATGATTGCCTGCAGATTAAATATAGACCTTGTATGAGCTCTACTCCTGGCCATCTTTCTAGCCCCTCCATCCACCCCACCCCCACTAGTCTCTTTATTAAGGTCACATCTGACCCTCCTAGTTCTTATCCTGCCAGTCTGTTTCATACCTCATGCCTTCCTCTTTTCTTCCACCCAGCAAATCCTAAATCCTGGCATAAACCTCATTTCATCCCCTGATACTTTCCTTTCCTCTCCCAGAGTTGACACATGCTCCTCTGCATCTTGTACTTGACACTCCAAATATAGGCTATAACTATATTGCCTATGTGTGTATCAGATAAAAATATATTTAGCAAAGAAAGCTGATTCCAGTCCAGTGCTCTGCAGAGGGTGGGGCTAGTGACACCTGCCAGCAAAATGAAATGAATCAGGGGACAAATGCACACAGAAAGGGAGGCACTGACTGGGAAAATGACAGAGGTCTGCCTGGCTTCTGAAGGCTGGACCTGGAGGAGGAGAGGAGGTGTGTTTCAGTGAGCTCCTGAGGCCACAGGAACCCTCAGGAGAGCCACCATGGTGCATGGGGTCCTTGCGTAAAGCAGGCCACGGTGCTGTAGTCACTCAGTAACTAGATTTTGAAGGCTTGGGTAGCTCGTGGAAGATATTTATTAGGTACGCTCGCTTCATTCACGCTGCACATGAGGAGGCAGCCCCTCCCACATTCTCAGTCAGCCTGCAAAGGTTGCTGATCTTATCTGCATTGTCTGTCACTAGCATTAAGTAACCATATTCCATGTAGGCCAGTGTCTGTCTGTCTTTGCTCAGATACAAAGAATTAACTTAATGCTCCTAATTGTGAGGATCAATTTGGACCTATCAGTTTCTAAAACCAGACATCATCCTGTTGGATCTGCCTGCTGACCTTAATAGCAAGTACGTGACTGGCTTGACTACCCACTGGAAAAATGGTTTTGCAGAACAGAATAAAGTGTGTCATCTTAAGCATTTTCTTGTCTACCCTGTAGAGTATTAATGATCCTAATTATTTTTAAAAGCGGGATCTCATCCATTTGCTGGTGTCTATTCTGCAGAATGAATGGAGCTCCATGATTAGGAAGAAGATAAACCCTGTCTTTAAATTCTGTAGCCATTTCCTAATGAAATTCTCTTTGAAGGTTACCTCCTGACTCCCTATTCAAATCCGACATGACAAATAGGTAGTAAGAAACTCAAGTTCAACTCTTTCTAAATATTCCCCTTAGTTGTGCCTTTTCAAAATGTTTTGTGTCCCAGCCTGAAGATTCACATTCCATTGAGCTAGGGGTTTTCCATGTTACATAAACCATTTCCTGTCTTTATATTTGAGAGTTATTCAAGACAAGCACTATTGCCCTTGCAGAGCTGCGGAAAAGCTCGCTGATGGGAAAAAGCACTTGATCAAAGTCATTTGGAAATTTGGAGAACAAACTGTAATTAAACTTAAGATCATCTGAGTCTTCCTTATTAGCTGCAGCGCCTGCATGAATAGGACCATGAAGTGTTTCTGTTAGGATTCAAGTTCTCAGGACTTCAGCTGTGATTTTCCCAGTAGAAGTGAGAATAAATACTAGAAGGGAATGTTAAACCCAAGCAGTAAGTGGTTGCTTTACTATGCCACAGTTGTGAACGATATATATTCTTCCCCGTCCTGATTTTTAGTCTTCAAATTTTCAATAAGGGGGTAGTGTTATTTTTGTGATTTTATAAATTTTGTTTGTCACTTGCATGCTCTATTTAAGAAAATATATTTTAGAAATAAACATTTTAATGCCCCTGAATCATTATTATGAATATGAGTAGCCATTCTATCCTGTGATAGATAGGTTTTGAGTTGAATGTGATAAGAAAGGCTGGTTTTCCCAAAGTAGCTGATAATATTTATACTCATGCTGCTATACTTCTATTCTCTCTTCTTATTCAAACATAATATTTTTTCACAAATTTCAAAACCCAGAAAGTGAAAAAGGACATGCATGCATAGATAATTTCCCTCCCCCTCACCCATCACCTTCCCACAAGCAACCAAATTACTTCCTTCTTGTGTACTCTCCCATAGATGTTTTATATATGTGTATTTTCATATACAAATGATAGTGGTACAGTAGTCCACCATAAAGTTCTTCACTGGGCATTTTGTCTTTTTTTTTAATTATCACTTCATATTCCCTCCTGAATCACACACACCTTGGTCTAACCAGCCATTTTTTAAAATGAAAATTTGATTTTTTTCCTTTTACTATTTCAGTGATTCAACTCTATACATCATTTTGAGCATACGTTCTTTAGTTCATGAGTGAGACTATCTGTAGATAATTTATCACTGTAGCTATACATTTTGATTTTGATGGATATTGCCAACTCACCTTCCATAAGGCATACACTGCTTTTTACCTGTGTCTCCTTGCAGGCATCTTCCTTCCCTCAGAACTAGAATGTCAGCTGTCACTTCTCTTTAGATGTGTACTGGCACTAGCTGCCTTTCCTCTTTGCTTTGTTATTGACTTTAAATGTGTTAGGAACTTGGAAAAACTGCTCTTAAAAATGAGGTCTAAAGTATGAGTGTGTGGTTCAAAGTCGCGGCCAGAATGCTGTAGATTACTTTGACTCATTCATTTGTTAACTATTCTAATCAGTGGGAACATGGTTCCTGTCCTGCTCTTATTCCAGTGGAGGGCAGAAGACATTAAAGAAATACATAAATAAGTGACTTTGGAATAAACGAGAGTCTACTGCACTTTTATTTTTGTTTTTATTTGTTTTAAAGTCACATGCCAGCTTGTATGCTGGTATTGCCATATTACCTTATAGTTTGCAACTACTTGAAGGACGGAAGGTGGGCAGAGTTATGATCAGTTATGATAGAGTAATTAAAAACCGACAGAGCTTTGACTAAAGACAGTACTAAATAGCTCAGAGCGTGGTCTCCAGATATCTGATTTCCGACTCTAGTTCTGCAGAATTGACCATAAATAAGTCACTTGAGTCTGGACTCCGTAAAAGGCTGATAATGGATGAATCCGCTATTTCTCAAATGGATTCTCTGGAGTCCTTGAGTTCTCCACTCAATAGGGCTGTGCAAGAAGGCCACTGCCAGGCCGTCTCTTTGAGGGTAGGAAGGGCCCCTCCAGGAGTACACAGGCCACCAAGCACATAGCTGCCTCTGCTGATGTTGGGGAGGGGAGGCAGGGTTTTTTCATCCATTCCTCAGCTCTTTGTAAGCCCAGCACCACACTAACCAGCTGTCCTGTCTTTAGTCAAGTAGAGTTGGGAACAGGCTGGGTTAAGCAGGTTTTCTTTACTTTTGCTTTTTTTAGCAGTGCTGGGGATCAAACCCAGGATTTTGTACATAGTAGCTACATCTGCAGCCCAAGCAGGTTTACTTTAGTACAAAGTGCCTTAGAGTTTTCATAGTTTTGAATCACAAGAAGAGAAGAAAGTGGTGAGAGGGATATTTATTATAGGTCATCAGAACAGCTTTTTTGTGGGACTAGAGGTCTTTGGAACACAGATAAAGACAAACTGAATGAGATTATTTTTACCTGTCCTTGTTATCCTGAGATTGTGTTTTCTTCTGAGATCTTTGCCTCCTATAATAAAAACAAATTCTCACCACCAAGACCTCTCTTTGCTCCATTCTCTTTGCTCACTGCTTTTTTACTCTGCTGCCATATGGGGGAACATTCCAGAACACCATTCCAGAAACCTCTTAGGAGTACACAAATCTGAACAACATGGGAGAACTCTGCTAGTAAGAGGTAACTGTCACCATCTTGACAAAACACGTGCTCTGCTCAAGCCTGCAGTGGTCACACGTAATGTGCAGATTATGTGCTTTTATTCATAAACACATGTAAATCCCACATCTTGTTCCTGGTGATGTGCTGCATTCTTTGCTCCATCTTGACACCGAGGTGGAAGAGGAGACAGGTTTCTGCGGCGAGCTCCTCGACCAGCAAGGAAGAACAACCACCACTCGAGGATTCTTCTCAAATCACACTTTATTGGAGAGCCTTTTGATTGAAGGGAGAGCAGGAAGCAGGGGCCCCGAGCACTAGGAGTCAGTTGCTTATATAGGGAGCAGGGACACGGGTTGCCCCATGATTGGCTGACCCCAGCTCGCCATCACCAGGCGCCACAGGATTGGCTAGGGACCAATACATAATCCGTGCATGCGCAAAGCCAGAGGCAAGTCTCTCACCAAAGCATTGCCTAATATGGAGTTGTTTACCACTTAGCTGCAAGGAAGTGGGTGCCATCTTGTAATGGCGATAGTCCCGGCTCCCTGCAGGTTTCCACCTGGACTTCTTTCCTCTTGAGTCCTGCAAAACAGGAAAGGCAGAATCAGCTCAGACACAACTGTACAGACACAGTCACCACATTGAGGTGCTATAGCTTAAGCTATTCTAGCTGTACATCAACCGAGCAAGGGAGCCTGTCATAGTGGTACACACCTGTAACCCCAGTATTTGGAGATGAAGGCAGGAGGATCTCAAGTTCTAGGCCTTGGGCTAAAGCTATATAATGAAACCCTGTCTTTAAAAAAAAAACTAAGTAAATTAATAAAGCAATGAACTGATGTAAATATCACTAATAAGTATTAAATATTATTTGGTAAAATACTAACAGGCGGATAGTTTTGAAAAATGAACAACTAACTCTAAAAATTAATTCTAATGTGAGTGGACAGGAAACATAAAAGAGTACCAGCCCAAACCAGTTATTATTATGTTAATTTTCTATCTGTAGCCTGACTTATGAGTTGAATTGTTATTCATGTCAGAAGTAGCACTCAGACAGTTCATGTTTTCATAATTCAGTTGACAATAAATAGGATAGCAGCTTTTAGCTATTAATTAGAATGTATTTGGTATTCACATATAATTCATGTAATATTTATGTAAATAAGAAACTTTCTCTCACATTGTCATAGTCAGCCACACACTGCTGGGATGAATCTTCAACCAGGCACAGATTATGGGAGGAAAGGATTTATTTGTAGCTATAGATACAGGGGAAGTTCCAGAATGCAAAAGAGGCTCCCCTTTCACAGGTCCAAGCAGAGAGAGAAACCCATCACCAGCACCTCATACTCAGAACAGGAAAACAGGCAGGAGGGCTAGAAGAGAATTTCTTCCCTTTTATATAGGCTTAGGGTGGGGTCTTACAAGCCTTACCCAGACTTAATAGCTTCCTGAGTCTCTGGAATTTCCTTCCTGCATAGCCCACACAGGAAAGGATGTTTACATCTAGCTTCTTTGAGCTTCTTTATATCCTTCCCCCTACTGAGAGGCTGCCTTCCTGTGAATATTCTCAAAGACCTACCCAAGATTACTAAAACGGTCAAGTTGACAACAAAACTTATCCATCACACACACAAACTTTGTTGTTTAAGAATATCACTAACCTCTTTTCCTAAGTTAACATTTCTTATTTAATATTTTTCTTTTTACAAAATACTTTTTAATTATAGTTGAATCTGAAAATAGTCTTTATGTCAGTCTGGAGGTGGTCTTTTAAATCTTTAGAAATTAAAAAGGGGCTACAATGTTCTATTTCATAAAAGTAGTATTTTAAGCCAAATTATTAATTTTCTCAAAAATTCCCTCCCGGGTCTTAGTGAGCGGAGGGAGGCCATAGAAAACTGGGTTCTCCAAACCTCGAACAGGGGCTCAGCCCCATTTCCAGCAGCGGCAGGGAATGGTTCTCATGGCTAAGCAGTCCTGTCAATAACCCGCTGCAGAGAGAGATGCTAGTTAATAACCTGGGAAGGCAATACCTTCAACATTAGTGAAACTAGCTGGTTTTTTGTCATTTCAGTTTATGAATACTGCCGTCAGGGGCTGCCGTCCCATTTGTCTCCCTGCTTTTACAGTCTCTGAAAAAGATTTCTTTCTTTCTTTCTTTTTTTTTTTCCTTTTGCTTTGGGCTTAAGTACCACCTGAAGAGAGGAGCCTTTTAAGGCCTGGGAGACTGGCCAGTGCCCTTTGTCCTTCTGTTCACCTACTAAAAGGTAGCATTGTTAACCTAATTCAGCAGGGCCCTGACTCAGTATAAACACTGTTCCAGACACCCAGAAAGACTAATTTAATTGTGCAATACATCATTTTTAAGCAACAGTTTCAAGTGGATTATACCTCCTTTCCCAGAACACCATCAGACCTTTCCTCATTGAAAATATTTCAATACAGAAAATACTTCAACATGACAGATAAAATATTTAACTCAGTTTTGTCTTTCTGCACTAAACTGTGAGGTCCTGAGGAGGGGGGGGGGTGCATCTGTCTGGCTGTACCTCTGTCTGTGCCTCTAGGCATGACTGAATACTCTCCCACTCCCCCACCGTGTTGCTTCTAACCTGGTTAAGCAGCCCCAGTCTTGGTACTTCTGGGTGCTTCTTTGTGACCTGGATGTGCAGAGGCTGTGAGCTCAATTAACTTTACCTCTCTCTGCAGGACACCACAGAACCAGGAAGCATAACAGGCACCTCAAAGATAATTGTTTATAGGGAAAAAAAACTTTTTTAAAAAATGATGTCATTTTTTACAGTCTATAAGAAACAAACTTTGGTTATGAGTTTTCCAATATAAGAAAGTGCTAATATTTTACATATATGTATAAGAACTGCATGTTTTTAACCAGTGCACAATCACTGTATATCTAATGATTGTATATATGTGTTAAAGGGTTTCATGACTGTGTCAACCTTTTCTTCTCTCCCTGTACTCTGCTTGTCCACTAAGTGAATTTTGACTTATGTTTTCAGACCTAGACCCAGAGCTTCTCCAGGCCTGCCCTGACTCCTAGTTCTGTCTCCAGAATATTTATTTATTTATTTATTTTTATTGTCCATAATGAGTTACATTATTTAATGGGCAAACAATGAGTTGTTATCCCAGGTTCCCAAATGCCCCTTTTCCCCATCCCCAATCAGCTGGATATCCTCCTCCATGGGCAGTCTGGATCAGTCCTTGGGGCAGGGGACCATGGATAGCCTAGGAGTCAGCCCGGTTCCACCGGCCCTAGTATGTTGTTACTGAGGGGGGCCGTGTCTCTAGATATTCTCCCCCACCATGGCTCTCACAATCTTTCCGCTCCCTCTTCCACTCAGTTCCCTGAGTCGTGGTGGGTGAGTATTAAGGCTGTTCTATTGTTGAGGACTTAGGGGGTCTCTGTACTTCTGCTTTAGGTTGTGTTAAAAATCATTGGTATCTGTCTCACTGGCTTATCCTGTGTTGACTGATTGGCTGTGGCTCTGGGTCACTTGTTCATCCCATCATTCTCTGCGGGGTTCTTTTCTTTCTCCTTTAAGTTACCAATCAATTGGCCTTTTCGTTGGCTCTGTAGTGACTACAGATTTCATTGAATTTTTGTGTTGAATATTTATTTTGTGTACTAAACAGTGAGCCCCTTGAAGGCAAAGTCATATCTTGTTATCTTCATTAATAAGCTTCTAGTCTGCAGTATTTTAAAGTATAGTGGATTTTCAATTCTCTTTTTAATGAACAAAATTATTTACGTTAGTGCTGAATTCCAGCCCTGCTTCTAGAGAGCTGTTAGTGGAAACTTTTTGGAGAGGGTGTACCTTCCATAAACAGAAATTGAGCCAACTCTCTGTGTGTCACTAAGCAGTTTACATCTGAGTATCTGCGAATTGGCATGTAGAGTCCAAGCTCATGTGTGATGCAGGATTGAAGTCAGTCTCTCTTCTCTCTCTCTCTCTCTCTCTCTCTCTCTCTCTCTCTCTCTCTCTCTCTCTCTCTCTCTCTCCCTCCCTCTCTGTCTCCCTCTCTGCCTCCCTCCCTCCCTCCCTTCTTCCCTCCCTCCCTCTCCTTGCTCTCTCATTTGTGCTTCCAATGCAGTATTTCTTTCACCTGATGGCAATGGCATTTAAAACTCTGCTTTTATATGATTTAGAGGTGGGTGGCTACATTGGTTAGATTCGGGCCAAGTCCAGAAGTTTTCCAATTAGAGAAGTTCATTTCTGGGCACTGAAGTAGTGTGCTGAAACCTGTTTTCTAGTCAGTTAAATTACTCTGCACATAATTATCTATCTTCCTTCTTTCGATCTTTCCTCACTCCCTCCTTTTTCTCTTCCTTCTTTTGAGAATATCTTTATTCCTCTTAATATTTCTATTAATATAATATTTGTGTGGTTTTCCTATTTTAAAAAGATTATTGGGCTGGAGAGATGACTTAGCAGTTAAGGCACTCCCTACAAAACCTAACAACCAGAGTTTGATTTCTCAGTACCCACATAAAGCCAGATGTACAAAGTGCATCTGTAGTTTGTTTGCAGTGGCTAGAGGCCCTGGTATACCTATTCTCTCTCTCTCTCTCTCTCTCTCTCTCTCTCTCTCTCTCTGCTTGCAAATAAATAAATAAAACTTTAAAAAATTTTTAAAAGTATTGTGGAAAAAGCTACAGATGTAGCTTTTCAAAGTTAAGTGTTGATTTTTTGTGTGTGTGGGTCTGGCTTATGTGGGTACTGGGGAATTGAACCAGGAGCCTTAGGCACTGGAGGCAAGTGCCTTAACCTCTGAGCCATCTCTCCAGCCCCCCCATAGTATTTTTCACCCAGTTTCCTTCTGATTACATTTTAGGTTACTACAGTAGTACATTAAAAAGCAAAACCCAGAAAATTGACATGGGTATGATGGATCAGAGTAGTTCTGTCTTTACCGTATCTATTTTATTTTATCACACGTATAGATTCATATAATCACTAGCACAATCATGATACAGAGTTGATGAATTCCTCTCAATTTTTACCAGTTGAGTTTCTGGAAGATGGAAGAAGCCAAGCTATTTAGTCCAACCAGGTGCCTTTTTACTTAACAGTATTCTAACTACCACGGCTGTGTGACTGAGCATGGTTCTTAGCCTGAGCAGGTGGGGGACGCTGCATGGTTCACAGGCACTCATGGGGAAGCTTGTTTTGCAGGTGTCCAAGCAGGCCAAAGAGTTTCTGGAGTACGTGTACGAAGAGCCCCTTATCGACATCCAGCAGGAGAACCCCATGCTGTACCTGCACGCTGAGCCACTGGCCACTGTGGTGCGGCTGCGCCAGCGGCTGAAATCACTCCGAGCCTATCTGTTCAGCTGCCGGGCTGCGGTGGCAGAGGACCTGCGCCGCAGGTAAGAGTCATAAATGCCACATGACTCCAACTTGCTTTTTCTTCCCGCCCAGGGAGATAGTTAGATGCTTTCCAAGAGCCCTTCCAAGGCAGGTCTTCTAGCTCTGCATGTTCTTCCTCCATTGCTTCCACCACCTCCTCCTCCTCCTCCTCCTCCTCCTCTCACTCTTCTCCTGACTGCCTCTGTTTGATTGAGCCAAGCAAAATGAGCACAGCTTCTCAGCCTAACTCCAGGTTTCTACCCATGGATGAGTGCTCAGGAGAGTGAGGTTGTCCCTTACCAATGTGTTAATTGAGATAATGGTCATGGCAGGGTCTCACTGATCAAGCGTGCACTGTTTTATAGCTTTTGTTAGCTTAAGTTCCTGTGTAGCACCAGCGAACATAAGCATGTTTGAAATATGTCATAATTGAAGAACCTTTTTAATGGGAGGCAAGTGAGTGGTTATTCCAATCTTATTTTCCATACATAAATAGCTACCCAGCTTTAGTAAAAGCTGCAGGCAGGAAAGCTGGGATTAAAATGCAAAAGGCCAGGCCTTTTCACCTTGCTGGTGGTGCAGGCTGCTTTCCCATTACTGAGTCAGCTCCTGGTTCGTAGAGCACGCAAGTCCAAAATGGGCTCACAGCCTTAAAATAAAGGTGAAGTCAAAATATGCTTGCTCTCATAAAATTCCCTTCTTTTTACAGTTAGTTTTATGAGCATTGAAACTCTCACCCTTGGCATATACACACTAGCTTACACTTGAAATAATTGTTGATGGCATGCATACATCCCTTTTGATTCTTTTAGTTTTAATGGAAATGACCAGCAGCATATATTAAGTCATGTTAAATGTTTTTGGAAGTAAGCCGACCTGCATAAGAACCTTTGGAAAGAATTAAAATGAATAGAGTTTGCAATTTGAGATCCAATTAGATCTGAAAGAAACTGACATAACCCCAGGCATCTGAAGAAGACATTTTAAAAAGAACCAAGTGTAGATTGTGAAGGATACATAATATCTAGACAAGTTCTCGTAAACTAGTAATGGAAAGGCAGTTACCATGGAGCAAAATTCTTTGCAGTGGTAGTCATGTTTTTACCTAGTTGTTTTTCAGAAAGTACCAGAAAGTGCTAGATGTAGTCTTATAAAATGTAGACAGACTGAAGGTGACAGGTAGCACCAACCTCTGGCCTCTATGCACATATGTGCACACACATATGCTCACTCACATACATATATGCATATTACATACACATTCAAAAGAGCCAATAAATGAATGGATTAACAAATCATTCATTTACTAAAGTAATATAATATCTAGGGGCCAGGTGTGGTGGCATACACCTTTAATCCCTGTACTCAGGAGGCTGAAGGAGTAAGATTGCAAATTTGAGGTCAGCCTAGGCTTTATCACAAGACCCTGTTTCCAAAAAACAAAAGGAATAAGAAAAGTACCCTAGTGATGAACAGTGCTCCTATCGCTTTCTTTTAGTGGGAGGAGTGCAGGGATGGGATGTTGGTCTTCTTGTATTATTTCAGATCTTAAATACGACATTTAGCAGAGTAAGGTTCTCTAAGGTGACAATGTTCCTCCAGTGTCCAGTTGTCCAGTGTCAACTCTGCCATCTCCTGTGTCCACTACAACAGCCATAAAAACAAAGGGGAATCAGTATCATCTAATACTAAAATTCCCATTACCAGAGCGATGTACACCTTTTCATTTTATACAGAATGGGCTTTTAAAAAACAAAATGAGCCCACGATCCCTCCATAGATACCTCCATAGTGGTCATTTAAGGTGCCCTGGTTCCAGCCAAGGATGGAGCATCTAAAGTTGGGGCATCTTCTAGAATTAGGGGAGCCTTGTAAGTTGCTTGTTAGAGAGTCAAAGAGAAAGGGGCTGATGGGCAGTAAGAAACAACAACCTCAAAAGAAACAGCAAGAAAAGTCAATTCCTAACTAGTCCTAAGAGACCTTCTCCCCAGCCTGGTTTTACCTCGGTCTAAGAGGGGCCATTAATCTCCAGCAAGCAGGCCCAACATGCCGAAGACCTGTCAGCACCATATAAACAGAATAAAGCAAACTGTTAATATTGCTGTCGTGAAAAAACTGAAAACAGACTGATTAATCGGATTGGCACTTGACCGCCAGGGAGTCAACTTGGCTGTCTCCATATTTGGGAAGTCACCGTTTGCTTTTAGGTCTTTCATTATTATGACTGTCCGGTTTTTGTCTTCACTGTTTTTGTTATTGTTGTTAAATGGGCGCCTTGTTCTTAAACGTATACTGCAAATCTTGACTGGCCATGGTGATTAGTTCAGAAGTTAGTGTCCTCCCTGAAGCCTAAAATGTTTACAGTGCTGACAGTTCACTATTTCTGATGACTCCCAGATGGCGACCCTGCCGAATTAGCTCAAGGCCTAAGCCTTTACAAGAAGAGTTTCTTCTTGTGTCCACATGTGGATAAAGTACTCTGGAAAATCTTGGCACTCAGTGACGTCAGGACACATCACAGCAGCAGCTGTTAGGGGGAGAGACATGAGGAAGAGCTGCTGCTGTGCCCACCTGAACAGGGGCAAGGGGGTAGGTATAAATCAGACGTCACAAATAGATTGATGACTGAAGGCCACTTTTGGCCAGCAGACATGTTTTGATTTGCCTTACACTGATGGTGGCCTCATCTAAGCCCTCAGATGATGGAGTAGTTGCTGACACTTAAGAGCAAGTTTTCATGCACACACAAGATGTAGCCTTCTGGCTTCTCTTGGAAATTAGGAAGCTCTGATTACACAGGACTTCCCTCGTTCCTATGTGACTGCAGTCAGCTTTAGACATGGGATTCTACTTTGCTGTAGCCTCTACCACCCCTGTTTTCTCCCCATGCCCAGTGTCACCTGGTGTTTATAATAATTGCTATATTGGTTTTCTTAACTCCAACCCATTTCATTCATTTATGATGGTTTCTGAGCTTTATAGACATTTAGTATTTTTAGCCTGAATATATATAATTAAAATAGTGTGCCTTAGATATTGGAGACTTGGCTCTCATTTCAGTCTGTAAGTCTGACTTGGGGTAGGAAAAGTCTTAGATTTGGTTCTGTCAGAAGACAAACATAAAGAAGCTTTTAGAACTATCAGAAATAGCACGAGGCCAGCTTTGAAGTTCCCTACAAGATAGGTTGGAATGTCCCAGTGCTTGGGCTAGGCTGGTACAACATGCTCCCCAGACATTTGCACGGCAGTGACTTGAAGGGCTGTTTCCTAGAGCAGCATCCTACAGTGATTCATGGCCACCACAAAGCCACAGTTCACAACTGGGTCGCCAACACTAAGGGGAGCAAACTGAGAAGAGGAAATAAAACGGGGACACCAATGGAGGCAGTTTATTATAGGCCCTGAAGTTGCACTTGCCTCCTCTCAGAACTCACTTTTTTTCTAACAGTCTTTAGAGGTAGTTGTCTCTCTTGTCGACGAGAAAGTCTGGGACAGAGTATATGTCAGTGTGTGTTAATGGCCATGATTTTTAATAAGCAGATTGAAATTCAGGAGATGCCAAGAGGAGAGCAAGTGGGAGGAGGACAAAAGCAGTTGAGCATAAAGGCAGGGAAGAGCCTGGGACTCAAAGTTGCAAAGAACTTCTGTGCAGAGCGTTCAGGATCTGTCACTCTCCAGACACAGGCTGTGCTCCTCCACGGACCATGTCCCAGTCCTTCTGGAACTTTTAACTAACGTATTGCTCTCCAGTCTTCTTCATGACACTCCTGCTGCTCTCCTGCTACTGCCGAAGCTTCTATCTTTAGGATTCCTTTTGACTGCCAAAATTCTTAGAAGTGTCTCCATTTCCTCTTTGCCTCCTGACTTCTTAGTTAATCCCCAACCGGGGAGCATGTTTTTGCTGACACGGTGACTTCCTCGGGCATGTTTCTTTGCTCTCCTGGTTGTTGTTGGCTGTCCTCTCTCCTGGGCCTTTCGTCTTCCTGCTGTTCTCTGCCTGTCAGCCTCTGAGTCTCCCCTTCACTGTATGTAACACCTCCATGTCTTCTTCCAGCTCTCTACATGAGGAGTGACCAACACCTCAGTTGCCTTTCTGCATGTTCCTCAGCCCTGCCGGAGGTCAGTCTGGCAGCTCAACGTGTACTAAGAGGTCATGCTCCTCCTGACCCCTGATTGTCATCTGCAGAGAGTCATGATCTATAACTCCATAGGGACTGTAAAGACACCTGTACTAGCTTGTTGTCTCCACATAAGTGTCAGTTAAAGCCATAGTTATCCACAATATATCCACTGTAGTCTGATCTGGTTCAATTAATTGTCATATGATTCTCTTCATTTTTCACTGTCTATGAGCTTTGCTTCAAAGTTCTTTAAGAACTAGTCACATTCTTCCTTTGCTTTCATTCCTGTCACCCCACTGCTCCGGCCTCTGTCACACTTCTGTGGTTTCCTGCCTGGCAATCCTTCCTACCATGGTTCACCTTTCCAGCCCATCTAACAACCAGGCTGCCATAAAATGCTCTGACTGACACTGGATAGTGCAGCTACTCTGCAGTAAATAAAACAGTCTTTTTCGGTGGAGATCTGACCCTGACCTCCATCTTCCACATGTTCTCCAACCCAGCCATTTCCCAGCACACCACCTCCCTCCCGTCCTTCTGTGTGCCACTCTGACTGTGGGCCAGCTCAAAATAAAGGGGCTTTCCCAGGAATATATTGTCTATTCTTTATAGCAGCCTTTCAGGTACATAGGTTATGGGATACTTAATAAGAAGTAATAGAACTATGACTCTGAGATGCTCTGTGACTTGTCTGACTGGAGCCACATTGTCTGATGCTTAGATCACTGCTGCTTCTAATTATGTGTCCCTGGCTAGCCTGGAACTCACCACGTAGACCAAGCCAGCCTCGAACTTGTGCTGATCCTCTTGTTTCTGCTTGGGCCCACCACACTCTTAAAAGGGACGCCTTTTATTCCTCCTGAATACTTGACTGAGCTCATTTGGCAGAGTGCAACAAAAAGAGGAAGGTGGCACACAGTGAGTGGGGCACCAGGTCTGTGCTCATCATCAGCTATGGAGAGCCAGCCAGGCAGGACAGTTGGCTTAGTGCCAACAAATACATTTTCTGTAGGACACTGTTTGCCAGGTCTTTCCATTTCCCAGACCTGGAAACTTAAAACAAAAGTGTGGCAATGTCTGCAGAGCTGTTTTATACATGTCCTTAGCCAGAATAGACATAAAAAACAAACATCATCTTATCATCATCTCATCTAAGGACATAGTAACACTAAGAAAAACAGAGAAAGGCAGCCTGAGAAATCCATTCTTTTAAAGCAGGTCAATTTAAAAAGCATTCTGGTATGTTTTTCCTTACCTTGGACTGCTGAAAACATCACCTAGACTGACACCACTTCTTGGACTAGCTTTTCAGAAAGCCCAATTAAATTCTTCATTTCTCTTCTGAGGACTGAAATCATCCAGCCCTGGGATATTTATGTGGCTACTTGAATATGCCCATTCTCTGTCATCAAAGAAGGGTGTGGGCACTTGGTATGGCTGGTAAGTCCAAAGTTCCCATCATGATATAATTTAAATTAGTTCTTCAACACTAAGGGCAACAGGCACTGTGTGTGTGTGTGTGTGTGTGTGTGTGTGTGTGTGTGTGTGTGCGTGTGTGCGCACGCGCGCGTGCGTGTGTACGTGTGCGCACACAGTATACTCTGATCTGGCACCTACTGTACTAACCTGAAGTGTCCTATGGGCTCACCTGTGGTGCCTGGAGAACATTGGGTATCTCTATCAATCAACCACCTTGCAACAGTTTCTTATTGATTCTGGGCCTTATAGTTCATGAACCCCAATTTTCTGGTCTCCACTCCCCCAGAGGACTGAGGTTACAGATGTGTATGGCTTTGTCCAGCTGTTTATGTAGGTTTTGGTCTCAGGCCCTCTTGCTTGCATAGGAAGCTCTTAAGCCTATATTCCTGACTAACCAGAACACAATTTTGTCAGTTCTCAGGGAAGGAACATTTGATGTTATGTATTTGTCAAATTTTGTCTTCAGCTTAGATCTTTCTGAAACAATGTAAAGGCTTGACTTATGGTGTTTAAGAGAATACTAAGTTAGTCGTCTTCCAAATGAGCTACCTTTCCCTGCCTCACATTTTATTCCAGATTATGATTACATGATTATATCCAGTATGAGTTACCACTAAAATACTCGTTTTGCTTCCCAAAGATACTGCTGTTCTTCTTTACAGTATGTGGGAGGGGGGAGTGCATGTGTCCTTGGATGTCCTCTAGATTTTTGTTGCTTCCTCCTTTTTGAGCAAAATCCATCAGTTTCGCTCAGCTCGTAGACCAGTCCCCATCAGTGCCCCTCCATTTCCTACAAATCGTTTCCCACTCCTTTCTTGTCACAGGTTTCTATAGAGTTCACTGGAAACGAGGCTAAATACAAAGGATGAAATAATCTTTGCACTTCTAGTAGCGTGGCCTCCCTGCCTCCAGTGCATTGCGAGCTGTCCTTCTCTGGCAGGCTTCCTCATCTCCTGTTGTCTAGGCTCAACACCTTCCTCTAAGCAAACCCTGACAGTTTCAGCATTATATCCACCGGTGACCACTTCCATTGCTGCCACCTTGCCACCTGGGTCTAAGGCACCATCATTTTCTCTTGGATTACTGCAGTAACTGATCTCACTACTCTTCTCTTGGTCCCCTTCAGTCTGGTTCTTAGACTCTTGCTATAGTTACTATGCATCTTCCTGTTTTCCTAATAGCCACTCCCCTTCTTTCACCTCTCCAGAGGTCTCGGTCAGTGAAATATGTATTTTATATGTACATATGTATACACACACCCCAGTATCAGCAGCTAAAAGGAAACAACAAATTATCTATAAGATGATACCTGTGATGGTTAAGTTTTGATGTTAACTTGACCATTCAAGTAATCTTGGGTGGGTCTCTGAGGATGTTCACAGGAAGGCAGCCTCTCAGTAGGGGGGCAGGATGTAAAGAAGCTCAAAGGAGGTAAGTAAATATCCTTTCCTGTGTGGGCAGTGCAGGAAGGAAATTCCAGAGACTCAGGAACCCATTAAGTCTGGGATAGAATTGCAAGACCCCACCCTAGGGCTATATAAAGGTGAAAAGAATTCTCTCCTTGCTCTCCTGCCTGTTTGCTGTTCTGTGTGTGATGTAGGTGATGGGTTTTTCTCTCTGCTCAGACCTGTGAAAGGGGAGCAGCCTATTTTGCATTCTGGAACTTCAGCTGTATCTATAGCTACAAATAAATCCTTTCCTCCCATAAACTGTGCCTGGTTTGGAGATTCATCCCAGCAGCATGTGGCTGATTACGACAGTACCATTCAACAATAAACAGTTTGAGGCTGGGAAGTTGGCTCAGTGGTTAAGGTACTTGCTTGCAAAGCTTAATGACACAGGTTCAATTTCCCAATACCCACATGAAGCCAGATGCATAATGGTGCATGCATCTGGAGTTTGTCTGCAGCAGCTGGAGGCCATGGTGTGCCCATTCTCTCTCTCTCTCTCTCTCTCTCTCTCTCTCTCTCTCTCTGCTTGCAAATAAATAAAAATATTTTTAAAAATAATAAACAGATTATTAATAACCTTTGAGGAATTCTGGAAATATATATATATATACAATCATCAGCTAGTATAAATATATATAAATTTACTAAACTGTATATGTCCATAGCCCTTTACTGAAAAATTCTTCAAAAAGTTGGGAAGTTATTTTGTCTTATTCTGAGAATAAATGAAATGTATATCAATTATCTAAACTGATTTTCTAAAACATCATAGGAAAAGTACCATATTCTTGCTACTATTAAAAATACCTGAAGAATTTGAGCTAGGATATATGACAGCTGTGATCTAATCTGTCATTTTTATCATCAGGCCCCAGAATAATCACAACCAAAATGACTTCCCAATCATATCTATTTCAGCCTTTAGATTGTTGCTAAGAAACTTAAGCACAGTTTCTGAATGAGCAGGTAAAAGAGACCCTCATTTCTTATAACTATCTGCCCAGATAAAATATCTGATGCAATCTTGCCACTCTTCCAGCCAATAAGATTAGCAAAATGAGGTATCTAGAGAAATGACTTGAGGCTAGCTTCTTCCATGTGGGTTGCTATCGAAATATCTGCCTTTGATTTAAAATTGTTTTTCCATTAGCTTGGAGCATGGCTGGGCATATGAGTACTGTCCACATCCAGCCTAATGTAAGTATTTCAGGAAGGGATTGCAGCTCATATCATGAACACCAAATTGCATGTGCCTGGGGGGATACTTCATAGTGCTTTTTGCTGATTTCTGTGCAGGTGTGAGTGCCCTCCAAAGCAAAGACATAGTGGCGCTCTCAACACAAATTACTTACCTTGGAGCAGATATTCTTAAAAAGCACAGTAGTGCTGTGTGAATAAATGGTTTTATTAGAAAATTATTCCTTATCCATATTCTTTGAGACCCACTCAAAATCAAATTCTGGAGGTTTGCATTTGGTGTTGTGTTGTCTTTTTTGAGTGTGTGTGTGTGTGTGTGTGTGTGTGTGTGTGTGTGTGTGTTATGTTTTTAAAGCCTATTTACCCTGAGATATTTCCATTACACCCTCTCCCCCCTTTATTTTTATCGTGTGTGTGGGGGGGTATGGTGGTATGCATGTATGTACATATATGTGTCCATATGTGTGTGGGTTACACATTTTCATGTGTGCATGTCATGTGGAGGCTAGAAGTTGATATCTCACTGATTTGGTTAATCTACATAGCCAGCTTGGCCCAGGCATCTGCTGCCTCCACCACCCAAGCACTGGTACAGGCTCAGCATTTACATGGATGCTGGGATCCAAACTCAGGTCCTTATATTTGTGCAGCAAGAGCTTTACCAACTGAACCATCTCCCCAGCCTGATCTTTGGGTTTTAAGTGCCAGTTATGCACCTCTAAGACCAAATCTATCAGTCTTACAGAGTCCCTCCTTCCTTCAGAGCCTAAGCAAGTCCTTTTTTCTCTCATGAGAACTTGGTAGGAACTGAATTGAAGTCCTTATAAATTAGTCAAGTTAAAGGAAATCCTGATTTATTTGACTTAATGTCATGGAACAAAATGGAATGATGTCCCAGAAATAGCTTTTTAGTTAAGACTACTGACTGATTTCATAGCAATTACCCCTGAATGTTTAACCCCAAGCATCAGCTAGTATAAGGGCTCTGAATCATATATGACCTTTTTCCTTTTCAATTTCCATCTTTTCTCACCTTTCTCATTAGAGCAATCTATAAATGAAGTCTAAGTTACCTTCCCAGCGTGACAGGCAATTCTAAAGATGATGAAATGGAAACCGTTGGCACTGGACGTGGTTGTGCTCTCTGACGTCCTGATCCTGTCGCACTTTCTTCAGTGTTCTCTGGTACCAGGGAATTTGAGATTGTGGCCTGCCAGTGATGTGATTTTCTTTGATGGATGAGACTAGTGTGCGGTGGACTCTCCTTATCTCTTTTGTCCTTTGGCATGGTGTCAGGGCCAACCAGATGCGCTTGCACTGGCATGAGCAAGGCCGTGCTTGTGGTTGGCTTGCTGCAAATGCTGCCAGACCCAATGATTAATAGCCCTGTCGGGCAGCGAGGTCACTAAATGCATAGAAAGCCCCAAAATAGCAGCTTCGTCTGAAAACAAAAGACAGCAACCTTTTGCAGTAAAGATCCTGTTTACCAAAGGGCTGCTAAGTCAGATAACCTTTGGTTAGTTTGCAGCTTTGGGTCTCTAATATGGTGAAGTTTGGGGGTTACATTGGAGAAATTAATAATACTTTTTATATAATATTTCAGTAAGAACTAAAGGCATTTCAATTAAATACAGTATATGTGCGTGCATGTGTGTGTATATTGGAATGAGCTTTCAGCTGGGTCCACATCCCATTTCCTGTAGGCCTTTCCTGGGTCCTCTGCTCTGTTAATTACCTCTACTTCCATGCCTTTACTCCTGCTTCTGTAAATACACCCAAGGCTCTCCCATCTTTTTAAAGAAAACCTGCTTCTAGCCCTACATCCATCTTTAGTCATGGCCCACTTTCTCTCCTTTCATTTAATGCTAACTTCTTAAAAGAGTCATCACTTTCCTCACCCCTCCTCCCTGAAACCACTGTCTGAAGTCACTGATGACTTCCTCTTTACCAGATCCTTCCAGCATTTTCTCTGGAAGGTCTCATTAGAGTCTTCTTCAAGTTATTGGTCCTGCCTCTGGTGCCAGTGACCCCCTCATCCTCCCTGAACTGTTCCCTCCTTGCCTTCCCTAATGCAGCTCTCCTGCCCTCCCTCTCCCTGTCAGCGTACTCCTTCCCAGTCTCTTCCCTACATCAGTCCTTGAAGCACACGCTTTCTCTAGGATCCAACCTTCTCTCTTCTCCCAGCTGTTCTGTGTTAAGCTGCCCTTTATCTCATGGCTTTTCCTAAAACCTCCAGGATGGAGACACGCAGATCTCCTAGCCAAGCTCAGGAGGCTTCCCTTGGCCATTCTACACAGCTCCAGTCTTTTCCCCCAAAAGATGAACATGATTTCTCTTCTTTCCTCTGTCAGCAAATGAAGTTGCCATTTACCTGCTTGACCTAGGAGGAAACTGAGCAGTGCTTGTTTCTTCCTGTGAGTTACCAGTACCTGAGGATTTAGCTTGAGAAATCTCTGTTGGTAGGCCCCTCTCCAGTCAGTTCAATTCTATTCCTGCCCTATTCATTTCTCACATAGTTCAAAAAAAAAAAAACAAAAAACAAAAACAAGTTCCTCCCTTTAATCTCCTTTCCTTTTCTGCTCTCTGTGCTCCTTTTTCGGCTTGGGGGGGGGGGCGGGCATGTGTGTCCATGTATGGGTGCACACACACATGCGTGTGCATTCTCATGAAGGCCAGAAATGTTGCTGGACCTAATGGTACAGAGAGGTCACTTGATGCATTGGAAGCCCCAGATAGTAGCCTCATCCTCATGTCTTTCCTAGTTGCTCCCTAACTTTATGTATTTATTGAGTTATTTATTTTGAGACACAGTTTCTCACTAAACCCAGAGCTCACAGATTTGGCTAGACAAGCTAGCCAGCATGCCCCAGGGATTCACTTGTCTCTGCCTACCCAGCATGAGGATTACAGGCACACACCACCACACTCCACTTCTATGTGAGTTCTGAGGATCTGAACTCAGGTCCTCATGCTTGAGCAGCAAGTACTTTTCCAACTGACCCATGCTCTCCCCCCCCCCCCACCAGTGATCTTCTAGAGTCAAAGCTAACCATGTCATCTGGCTTCAGTCATTTCTGTGGCAGCTGTCTCTTAGGGGAGAGTTAGTGTTTTAATTCTCACCTTGACTGTCTTCGACCTGACTCTCAGTTCATGCCTTCCCAGATGCCTTCCCAGTAGACACACATCTGCCTGGTGCACTGTGAGCACCTACCCCAGCTCTTCTCTCCATGTCTGCTGCTTCCCATCAACTACTGACCTGTCTGCTCTCACGGGCCTTTCCTGATCAGGTGTCCTGCCACCTTCCCTCACTCTAGGCATATGTCTATATATTAAAAACTATCTTTCCAGATCTCCAGGGGCAAGCAGACTGCCTAGCACATGTTGTAAGCCCAAATTCTACTCTCTTCAATGAAATGTGTGCTGATTGGCAGTTTTGATTTTAGGTCCGTATCCATAGTAACAGTTCACAGAAGTTTCTGCTAAGTTCATGGGAGATAAAGTGATCCTAAGTGTTTTCTGACAAGAATGCAGTAATTACCTATTCTTTGTGGAATACATTAATAGTGAAATTAATACTGATGGGACTATTTTTTTGAGAACGCCAAACTTTGCTTCCCAGACATGAGTGGCTCTACCAGGATAGTCCCTGAAGTGACTGCATCCCCTGGAGGACATGCCTGTCCCTGGGCAGATCTGCCTCAGGCATCTCTCAGCTGTCCAGCAAGCCCTCCAGCTTCTCTACAGCCCCTCTCCTAATCAGAGTTTAAGAAGTGACCCCAGGGCATCCCTGCTTGCTCAGTCCGTTCAAGGGTCCCTGTCTGATGAGCCAGCCTGTAGCCTAAACTAAAGTAGAGCAGAGCCTCAGGTGTCTCACAGATGGGGAGTCCATGGTCTGTCTTTCCTGAACATGGTGGTGTTGTCCTTATTTACCCTGCCTTTCTCCTGTGGTTGGTGTGCCTAAAGGAGGTATTCAGAGAATGTGTTGCCGGATAGGAACAAGAGGCTACCAGCCCTTATCTGCCCTGCTGCTGAAGCTTATGCCTCCTCAAGGCAGATGAGCAGAGCCCTACCTCTGCATAGCTGTAGAAAAATCTCTCTTCTTTCATGTCCACTAAAAAGCATTGCTGCAATAAACACATTTTTAATATCTCCCAGGTGTCCCTCTCAGGAAATTTATGCTCCCATTTGGCTTCTCTGTTCTTATGTCACAACTTCCTTCCTCCCAGGAGAAGAGGGCTGATTGACATTATCTTAAGAGCCTGTATTTTTAATGACTACCACTAAATCTTTTGGACACAACATCTTCTCCAGACACAATAAGCTCAGTTCCTTTATCTTTTCTGCATGTATTGCAGATTCCAGTTCTTTGTGTCTGTCATAATTGGCCTCATGTAAATTACAGTATTGGATGCTGAAGAGTGGTAAAGAAAGAGAGACAGTAGACAGAGTGCTTTTGGAGGGGCTTAGAGGGATTTTAAACTGAGAGGGAAATATTTACACACTTAGCAACATTAAATAAGTACATAGTAAGCTTCAGCTGTTCAAATAATGCTGAAAGAGTGTTTGAGAACAGGGCCAAAGCTGGTTAGTTACTGTGAGAAGAATAATGAGCAGTGCTTAAAAGTAAGAAGCCAGTGAGAAGAAACTGGAACTTGTCATCACCATCTCTACACCTAATACAAAACCTGGCTCATGATAGCCATGCAACAAGCATTTCTTTGATTGGACAACTGAGGACTCTGGCTATCCAGTGACATGCTTCGGAAGGGCATGCCAGGAAGGTGTGGTTTGTAAGTCATTCTGAGTCTCATCTACTTCCAATCATAGCAATTTTAGGATTTCAGAGTATAGAGGATTTTAAATAGCAAAATATAACCGGTCTGCTGTCCTCCATTTGTCCCTGTTGTGAATTACTTCAGTCCATCTTCCTCGATCCCTTTCTCCAGGTGATTCACCCCTCTGTACGTCAACAGAAGTAGGAGCTGATCTGGGATGACTCTCCAGCCCACTTCCTTGCGTCACCACTGCCTTCCTGCTTCTATTTACTTTATTTAAGGGACTTCATTATTAAGCTTTGCCTTTCAGAAGGATGATTCCTGATCTGGGCAGATAGCTCAGTTGGTAAAGTGTTTGCTGTGTGAGCATGAGGAGCTAAGATCTTTCCCCAGTATGTATGGTTAGAAAGAAGTCCAGGTATGGTGATAGGATCTTGCCATTCCCAACACTGGGGAGTCAGAGACAAGAGGATCTCAGGGACATGCTGGGCATCCAGTCTGATCTGTTTGATGAGTTTCCAGGTCATTGAGAGACCCTATGTCAAAAAAGGTGGAGAGCCGGGCGTGGTGGCGTACTCCTTTAATCCCAGCACTTGGGAGGCAGAGGTAGGAGGATTGCCGTGATTTCAAGGCCACCCTGAGACTACATAGTGAATTCCAGGTCAGCCTGGGCTAGAGCGAGACCTTACCTCAGAAAACCAAAAAAAAAAAAAAGTGGTGAAACAATACCTGGAGTTGTCCACTGATCTCCACATGCACTCAGACACACAAACTTGTGCACATACACACACAAAAGATGATTCCTTCCAGTCAACTACTCTAAACACCTCTGTCTCCCTACTGGAATAAGATGTGTGCTGCTACCTTCAAAATTCCACTGGAAGGTTGCATCTTCAGTTTCCCTTTCCTCACACATGCTTGGATGTCAAATGACCTTGCAAATACTTGAATGTGTTCAATAATAAGACCAGTCTGCAAGTGCAGTTTTATATCCTGGATTGAATCCTGAAACAGAGAAAGGTCACCAGTGGAATAGCTGATAAAATCTGAACACAGTCTGCAACTTCCAGAGTCACTAATTATTTAGTGTTGACCACTGCCCCATTGCTGCAAGAAGCTGGGTAAAAGTAATAAGAGCTGAGCATTTTACAAATAAAAAAAGTAGACACAGAATTACATGTGAATGTCCTTTCCAAAACATAATTTTTCAAACATCGTAAAAATTGCAGAGCACCAAAGTGTAGGTTTAGGTAGTTCTATATACTGTACGATAAAATAAAAGCAGTTAAGCCTTGTCCGTGCTCAGTCTTCCCCTTCAACTTGCCCTCCAGTTCCATCCACTCTCACAGCTCTAGCTGTCTTCTCTGCTGATGTCAGAAGTGTTGCTGGCTTTTCTGCATCCCTCACACTCATACCCATCCTTCCTACACCCCCCCACACAGGGGCCCAAAAGCATTTAGTCTGTAGCACATAGAAGATTTAACTTAATTCTTCTCCTGGCAGCCCTCTGTTGGCTGATGGCATTGCCATCTGGTTGTAAGCACTGGGTACTTCAGAGCCATCTTGGATGACTTTCTTCTCTTTTGCTCACCATAAACGTCATCAGTTCTTCTCCCAGTCTTGTGTGTATACACCAGGGCCCTTCACTGTCCCTTCATCATTATTATAGAATGAGCACCTGCCTAGAGTCTCCCTGCCCTCCCTTCTGCCATCAGAAAGACCCACTAGCCGCTGAGTGTGGTGGTGCAGGCCTGTATTCCCAGCACCCAGAGGCTGAGGCAGGGGATTGTGGGAAGTGTAAAGACAAGGGAGAATAAAGTACATCAGTGTCTTTTCTGTAAAAGAAAAAAAAGTTGCTGTTTTGCTACTGCCCTGAAAAATAATAAATACCTATGCAGAAGAGATATTCCTACTAAAGCAAATTAATTCTCAATAAAGAGACTTAATTAATCCTCCCTCATTCCTCTCTCCAACTCCCAAGAGATTGGAAGATACATAGACCTTGGTATTCAAAAGTCCTGCCCTTGAATCCCAGCTTTGTGACCTTGGGCACTTCAGTCTTTGCTTCTGAGACTATTTTCTCTTTGGTAAAATAGAGCTCATGCTTGATGCTCAGGATTGGTGAAGTCTGAATGAAAGGATGGATGGCACATCCAAGGTGGGCTGAACATAAGGAATTTGTCTCTTGGTCATCTCTGTCCTGTGTGTGTTGGTGAAGTGGAGGTTGGTTACATCTCTGGACCCCTCAAAGGACCATGGCTGCCTTCCATAATAGGAGGCTTTTCTTTAGGGAGACTAATGCAGCATGGAGGAATTAAACACTTTCCCTCTACCCCTGTCCTGGAGCTATGCCCTGCTTCCTGCCACAGGTGCAGCCCTGGACCATTAGAGCTGAATGAGCCCAGCTTGGGAACTTGTCTGCTTCCTAGAACGTGACAGTCTGTTGTCACTCTTGAGGATGAAGCTCTAGAGGCTCTTTATCAAAATTCATCAGTGGCTATCTTACTTTCCAAGTAAGCTCCAAACCAGAACATACCTTCCTAGAATACACCTGCCCCAACCCTCTGTGAGCTCATTCTTTGTCTGACTAATGCATTGCACCTTCTTCATTGGGGCAGTACAGTGCCTGGTCTGCAGCATATCAGATGGATAGAAAACCAAGCAAGTTAATCTCTAGGATTTTGCAACCTAATCTATCCTTAATTGAAAGACTGAATAATGAATTTCCAAGTAAATTAAATATTAGGCAGGGGTTCTAAACTTTGGCTGTACTAGTTATTAGAAGTTTTATTTTTGTTTAACACTTATTTCTGGGTTCTCCCTATGCACATGTCTCACCATGTTCTAAAATCTCCCAGGTGACTCTGACCAATAGCCAGAGTTGGAATGCACTACTCCAGAGTATGTACCATGTAAACTTACCAGTTTCCACTTCCACATAGAATTATAGTGACCAGTTTGTTTACATGCTTTTCCCTCGCTTGACTGTTCGCTTCTTGAACTCAGGCCCTGGGACTTTCTTATTCATAATTATCTTCTCAGTTCATGGCACAGTTGTAGCGTCTAATGGACAGTCATGAATGTTATAGGTAGTTTCTTTCATTTAAGACTCATGGTGATTGCACAGTACCACATGGAAAGAGAAAATGTTAGCACTCTGAGTTTGGTTTGTGTATATATAGTATTTTATTTGTTTATTATTTTTTTAAGGCAGAGTTTCATTACAACCCAGGCTGACATGAACTCAAGATTCTCCTGCCTTAGCCTCCCATGTGCTGGGCTTGCAAGTGAGAACCACCACACCTAATATGTGTATGTGTGTATGTGTGTGTGGTTTTCCTAACAGCTACACTTTGCTACCTGCCTGCTTGCCAGTTACTGCTTCCTATTCACTTCACTCTCACCATCACTCAAGGGACTCTACTTGACAGAAGTGAAAGATTGTTGGGAGCCTCAACCTAGAATTTTATCTCATTATTTCATCTGGACCTCAGTTCTAAAAATTACTAGCAATATGCATTTAAGAGAAACAAAGTACTCAGGGAACTGAGCGGAAGAGGGGGCGGAAAGATTGTGAGAGCCGTGGTGGGGGAGAATATCCAGAGACATGGCCCCCCTCAGTAACAACATACTAGGGCCGGTGGAACTGGGCTGACTCCTAGGCTATCCATGATCCCCTGCCCCAAGGACTGATTCAGACTGCCCACGGAGGATGATATCCAGCTGATTGGGGATGGGGAAGAGAGGGGCATTGGGGAACTTGGGATAACAATTCATTGTTTGCTCTTTAAATAATGTTACTCGTTATGGACAATTTAAAAAAAAGTTCATTAAAAAAAAGAGAGAAACAAAGTGTCAGTGTGACATTCAATTCACTGTCCCCTATCAATGAAAACAAATACATAGATTGCCACTTGAATGTTTCTCAATTCCAAAATCAGTTACTTTAGGTAGGAAGTATTACAGTCATAAACATACTTAGAGACATCAATTTAAGTTACCCTTTTATACAGCATAAAACCTGAAGCTAAGCCAGGCGTGGTGGAGCACGCCTTTAATCCCAGCACTCGGGAGGCAGAGGTAGGAGGATCGCCATGAGTTCAAGGCCACCCTGAGACTACAGAGTGAATTCCAGGTCAGCCTGGGCTAGAGTGAGACCCTACCTCAAAAAACCAAAAGAGAAAAAAAACCTGAAGCTAGTTAAATTTGGGACATAGTCAAGATCACACAATTTGTTAAGAAACTAGCTGGAAAAAAAGAAGAAAATAGCTGGGACAGAAGCAAGGCCAGCCATGGTGATGTACTTCTGTAGTCCCAACAATATATGAGACTGAAGTAAGAATATTTCAAGTTCAAGGCCACAGTAGGCTATATAATGAAACTTTATCTCTAAGAATTAAACCACATGTGGCCTAGACCACTACATGGTAGTTACCATTTAGATAACATTAGAAATAAAAAAGCAAATTTATTCATCATATTTATGTTAGAAAGAAAAATATCAGAAAAACAAAATAGTATTACAGGGCTGGAAAATAGAAGCAAGGGTGAAGAGGGGAAAAGGCGGAGGAAAGGAATTCTGAAGGAGACTTTAAGACAGGAACATAGTGTCTTGTGGTGCCATCATTCACCTATGTACCTGCTCTTGTTTTCAGAATTTTCCCCAGAGAATACCTCCTTCAGCAGATCCACCTGTATTCTCTTGCAGACCTGCAGCAGGTAAGTGTTCAGAGGGGCCATTTCACTTTTGTTTTCCACCTGGAAATGAGAATGATCTTGGCACTGATTTCTGCTATTATTGTAGTGTTTATCACAATCCTTAATATTCAATTAATTTCTATTCAAAATAGGGGGAGAAAACAGTATAAAAGATATTAACATAGTGAATTCCAGGTCAGCCTGGACTAGAGGACTAGAGTGAGACCCTACCTTGAAAAAATATATACATACATACATACATACATACATACATACATACATACATACATATTAGAATAATGACAAATGATGGCAAGAATGTAGAGACTCCTCAACTCTCCTGCATTGCTAGCAGAGAAGTGAGGTGGTATAGCCACTTGAACAGGCAGTTTGACAGTACCTTAAGAGTTATCATATGACCCAGAATTCCTCTCCTAGGTATATACCCAAAAGAATGAAAAGCATGTGTGTAAAAACTTACACATGAATGCTGGGCATGGTGGTTAGCACCTGTAGTCCCAGCTATCAGAAGACCAAAGCAGGAGAATCAAGAGTTTGAGGCCAGCAAACATAGCAAGACTCTGTCTCTATGACAAAACAAAATTTCATATAGTAATATTCAGTGTATCATGGTTCATAATAGCAAAAACATAGAAACAACCCAGATGTTCATCAAGTGATAGATGTTGGATGAGATGCTTATCAATCTGAAAGAACACTATTCATAAAAAATGAGTGAGGGTCTGGGAGATGGCTCAGTGGGTAAAGTGCTTGCTGCTCAAACTCAAGCTTGAGGACCTGAGTTTGAATCCCCAGCACTCACATAAAATGCCAGGCATGGCAACATGTACCTGTACCCCAGCACTAGGGAGGCAGAGACTGGATTTCCATCGCTAACTTGTCTAACCTAGTTGGCGACCTCTGGGTTCAGTGAGAGACCAGATTCAAAACACAAGGTGGAGAGTGGTTAAATGGCCTCCATATACACATACATGTACAAACATGCATGCGCACACACCACACATACACATGCCAAATTGTGATACATCATGGATGAACATTATGCTAAGTGATAGAAGCTAGGTAGGAAAGATATGTATTTTCAGGAAGGATTCCATTTAAATGACATGTCCAGAATGGGCCAAGTCATAGTGACAGGCTCTGGAAAGAGTGGTGGAGTAGTGGGTATGGGGTCTCTTTTGGAACTGAGGTAGTGATGGTGGTGGCACAACCTTGTGAATATGCTAGAAATCAGTGGGCTGTCTTCTTTTTAAAAAATTATTTTGGTGTGTGAAGGATATTTCAGTGAAAAATTATGTGAAGAAAAAAGATGTAAAGAGCAGTGAATGTATTAAATATTAAACATTTTAACTTGAGCTCAAGTCAAACAGCGGCGTGACTTTTAAAATTTAATAAAACATAACACATAAGGGAGTCAAGCTATCTTTTTACACTTTTGCTAGTGCTTATGCTTTTAATGATTGACCAAGTCAGCAGCCGGGAAGAAACCAAGGTTTTGTGTGTTCAGCCTAAGTCCTGAGTCTGTTAAGCTTTGGTTAATCATTTAAATCAACAACAGCTCCCTAAGAAGCTATTAGATTTTAAACAAAAGCATTACTTTCCTTTCTAAATAGGTACTGATTCATTTGAGAATCAATGAAAAATAGTTGTGACAACTTTCCAAAATCACAAACTGCTGGGATTCTATTCTGTTCTGTTGTTTTCCTCTCTGTCTTACCCAGAAGAATGAGGCCAACTGAAATTCCCTGTTCATGTCCTTCAGTCAGTTTTTAAATTTAAATTACTTTTCCAAGTTTATTGTGTGTATGTCTTTTTTTATTTAAAATTTATAAATTTCTGTATTCCTTGTCCCTTTGGAGGTAGGGAAATTATTTTAAGAGGAAGAAATAAGTTTATCACATTTATTTGGAGAGGTCTAAGAGAAGACTAGGGATTTAACTTCCACTCCTCATCAAGTTTAAACACATGTGCAGAAGCCATCTCCCTCCAGCTCTTGTTCTGTCTGCCCTTTTTTGCATAGTCAAGCAGCATGGGGTCAGCTCAGCAGTATGGGGATAGATATATGTTTCAATTATAGTTACCCATTGATATTTAATAGTTACCCATTAATTTAAGGGGAAGAATTGATTAAAATGTCTGTTATACATTTATTTATCTAGTAGCAGTCTGATCATAGTAGCTGAGGGCCCAACTCTCTCACTTGGGGAGTCTGAGGCCACCAAACATTCTCTCATAAAGGTGGTTTAAGATAGAAGGGAGACCTTTCAAGAATGAGTTTTGCTATTAGATGAAGAGAAAGAACCAAAGTAATTCTATAATCGTTTCTGGGTTTCAAAGTAGTGTATCCATTTGGAATAATAAAGCCTGCTTTTTAAAAAATATTTTATTTATTCATTTTCAAGCAGATACAAAGAGAGAGAGGGAGGGGGGCACCAGGACCACCACCTTGTGGGTCTGGCATATGAGGGTACTGGGGAATTGAACCAGGGGCCTTAGGCAATAGAGGCAGGTGCCTTAACCACTGAGCCATCTCTCCAGCCCTAAAGCCTGCTTTTTAAAACGTTCCTATACCCTACTGTCTCTCCCACCCCTTTCATTTTTTCCTCCTGGTCATAATCAAACCATACATACCAACCAGCTTACTTAACTCAGTAGCATTGAAGATCTTGGTGGGCTAGGCCATTAGCCCTCAGAGTTTCATAAGCAGCTTAATCAGTTTCAGCCTGAGTAGTGAAGTGATAGAGGCACCAGCTGATCAAGCTCCCTGTGGGCGGTGGAGGGGCCAGGGCTCAACATATCCATTTACTTAACAGCTCAAGCTCACCTGCTTCTTTGTGCCTGGCTTTAAGAACCCCAAACTTATCATATTTAGAGGAAGTTTAATTTAATTACTGCTTCTGCCTGAGATGGGCTAAATTGGATTTAGCTTTTGATCTGTGTGCATCTTGGCTATCAGCACTGCCCCACCTTTCTGAGTAAAATAACAAGCAGATTTTCTAGATCTGAGCTGTTCTTGGAAAGGTAAGAGAAGAGACCAGGAGAAAGAAAAATAATACCATTGCTTTGTGAGTCCATAAAAGTAGCAGGAACCCTCCATGGCTGACCCAACCAGATACCATGGCATCTCCCTTCCTGTTTCTTGTCCACTTCAAGAGTTTAGGACTGAACTATTTTCTCCTATTTAATTCCATTCCTCACTCTTTAGATTTCTTTAAAAGCAGATCTTTCTATCTTATACCATAACTGTAGAAAAAGGAATATTGGTGTATGAATTTTATAGGTGAAAGAAAAATAAATTTTAAGGAGTTATGGAGAAGAGTTATAGATCCTTATTAATCCCACACTATCTTTCCTAAATGAAATGGTTCCTTTCTACAAATTCATCTCAAGGGAGTTTGGAATTTTTATATTTTTATTTATTTACCTTTGAGCAGAGAGAGAATGGGTATGCCAGTACCTCTTGCCACTGCAAATGAACTCCAGATGCAAGGTCCACTTTGTGCACTTTACATAGGTACTGGGGAATCCAACCTAAGCCAGCAGGTTTTGTAAGCAAATGCCTTTGACTACTAGCCATCACCCTAGTCCTTGATTTATTTTCATTACCTTTTATTTTTAAAAAAAAAACACAAAATATAAAGCTGGGTGTGGTGGAACCTTAATCTCATCACTCAGGGCTTAGGTAGGAGAATCACCATGAGTTCATGGTCAGCCTAGGCTAGAATGAGACCTTACCTTGAAAAAAACAAAAAAAAAATAGACATTTTTATCTCCCAAAAGGTTAAGAATTTAATAAACATAACAGAGATGTATAATGTATGCATAACTTTAAAATTATATAGTATCAAAGCACTAATACTATTGAACAATGCTAAAAGGATTCTGGTACTAAAAAATATTGCATCTTTCATGTTCCACACTTGTGATTAATAGTCCTCAAAATTTTAGCAAATATACTACTCAATCAACAATTTGCTTGAAGGTTTCAAGCTTCCCTAATGCATTTATATTCAAGATAATTCACCCCTCAGTAATTTCAGTTATTATCTATCCTCTTTGTAGGTACTTTCTCTAAGTAAGGAACACTTAGCAGGAAACCAGCAACAAGGACTGACAATTACCTAGCAAACAAGACTCTTTCTAGTTGTCCTGAAGCTAGTCACCTGCCTGTTGCTTGATGGGTGCTCATTTTTGGCAAAGTGGCAAAGTTTACGCTGATACAAAGTCCAGGGTAGTCTGTATGTTCCATTAGTGATCAGACTGCTCTCTGGGTATCACCAATAGGTACATGGAAAGGTAGCATTTAAACAGCACATGGCCAGCTACTTAGTCAGTTGGCAACATTTGTAAGATTAGTCAAGGGCCCTTCTAGCCAATGGCAGGGACAAGGAAAGGGCATTGTAGGTGGGCCAAGGCTTTCCAAATCCAAGGGTCTCTTTAAGGATCATTGCTTAAGTTCGGAATTCCAGATAATTTCTATTCAACAAAGAAGATTTCGGAAACACACATTCAATCAGTGCACCTGACAGAACACACCATTAGCTTTTTCCAAACAAAGTTTTTAAACAGAAACTTTCTTTTAGAAAATGTGAATGCATAGTGCTTTTTGATTTTTGAATTTTTAAGCAGTTCCTTATAAAAGATTTTACAGGCAATTACTAAACATATATGAACAAATGGGCCATGTAATAATACATATTTTTAGTAGGGATACTTCTTTCTAAGAGTTTTTTTCTTGATTTGATACTTTGCGAAGAGGGAGCAGACTAGAATTTAGGTTTGGTTATTTTGAATCTATCCAGCATTATCACAGGCTCACGGGAAGGCTCTAAGACAAGAATACAAGAAGAAGATATGCTCAAACACGACAATGCCCCAAGTTTTCCCCTTTGTCTGCTGAGTAGGGGACAAGCTACCCCTAACTCGTGTCCCTTAACTCTTTCCACATTGATAAAAGGTTCCAAATTTTACCACCAGAATACATTAGTGTATATAAGTTCCTGCGCAACAGTTCTTAACTGTTTGCATGGAGCAAACTAGAACCTGGTTTAATGTGTCATTCCTTGAACTGTGTAAATGATAGGAGAATTCTTCTAAAGTTCTTTCTACTTGCTGAAAGAAAAGGTCAGATTGGACTTCAGACAAAGCCTAAAATGTATATTAATGACTAACTCTTCTGGTGTTATTCACCTCTGGTGCATTTGTAAGTTAAGCATTGAATGAATCTGTGTGTAGGTGATTCAAGAGAAAGGATATTGGATGGTCCCATGGGCAAGGCAGTTGGCTTGAGTAGCCCCTTTCTACCTATTCCCCTTACTGGCCACTACCTCAGCCCCTCTCACACACCCATCTTGTGAGACAACCAAGGGAACTTTCCCCTATTTTTTACCTTACCTGGACCTTGAATTTCCAAACTAGACCCTATTTTTAGATTGAGATAAGAATAAATTATTAATATTGTCTTAATTAGTTGAAAACACAACATATTTCGGGAAAATGAATTCTTTAAAAAATGAAAAAGTTTAGAATTTGGAATAAAGAGCTGGAAGTGGGAAAGATGCCAAAGACTTCAGTCCTGGTGTGTCAATGAGAAGAGAGAAGTAACCAGATGCACTTTCTGCTGTTGCCTTGAATGATCTTAACTGTTTTCTACTGAAGCAAGAAACACACTAAGTAGTTGACAGAATCCACAGAACATGCAGGTGTTCAGTGACTTGGGTGGGTGGGTAGGTGGATGGATGAAATACATATAGACATATATACACATATATGCATGCATATTCTTCCCTGAATTCACTACTTCCCCACAGAAGAGAAGTAAACCAATTAATTTAACATTGTCTCCTAAACAAAACAGTTACAAATGTCCATTTGTGAAATAACAAATAAATAATTGTGCTTTTAATTGAAGCACAATGAATTGTTTAATGTTGCCAACGTTTTGTTCTTGTTTGTTTTTTGCATGTGTTTGTGGTGTGCGTACATGTGTGTCCATATGCTGGTGTACATGTGTGTGTGGGCGTGAACATGTGCACCTATCTATGCATGTGGAGGCCAGAGGTACACATTAGGTGTGGTGTCTTCCTCAGTTGCTCTCCGCTTCATTCTCTGAGACAGGGTCTCTTGCTGACTGTAGAGCTCGCTGATTCATTTAGACTAGCTAGGCAGTAAGATCAGAGATTCTCCTGTCTCTCCCTCCCCAGTGCTAGGATTCCAGGCATGCCCTGTCATGCCCAGCATATTAGATGGGCTTTAGGTTCTCATCTTACATGGCAGACACTTTGCTCACTGAGCCCCCTTTAGTCATTGTTCTTGGTGTCTCTGAGACAAGGTCTTGGTATATAGCCCAGGATGACCCCAAACACTTGAGAATAAGGTCACCAAAAGGTAATGTCCAAGGCATTTTGAGGACACTTTTTGAAGACAGGCTTGGCTGAATGCTTCTGCAGGGATGCTTGGTGAATGACTTGGCATGTCTGCCCCATCAAGCAAACAGAATCAAAGAATGTTGTTCTCTGGGGACACTCTCCACAAGCTCAGCACAAAGACTGGGCCTACGTGGGCACCTAGCTAGCACAGCTGCCCTTTTGCCAGAGCAGTGACAGGTGATGACCTCTCTTTACATGTGAGGTGATGTCTTTGAATCCACATCCCACAGGAACACAGCGCCTCAGTGCCCACGACCAAGTCACCAGTCCCCAAGCCTCAGGAGCCCAAGGAACTTGTATTCATAGCCTCTCAACAGCCCTGCTCCCCACACCATTGTCCACCCAGGCGTCTAAGCACAGGCAGGATAACTAATGAGGAGCATTCGGATTTAACAAGCAGAAAAACAAAGCATGACAGCTGGCCTGGGCCTGCTGCAGCTCGTACTGCCTTCAGAACCCCTGAACACACTCTGGGGTGAGGCAGGAATGAGTCTCCATTAAAACATCACTGAATCACTGTTGGCTACTTCAGCCAGGGTTTGTTCAACCAATTAATGGCCTAGGAAAGAGGATCATAAGGTATTTGGGGAACAAACCATGCCTTTTAAACAAGTGAACTTTTAGAAAATAAAAATATATGTGTGTTTTCCTTGAAAGCTTTTCCTGGGTGGAGGGAAGGGATCAAGTATACTCTTTGAAGGCCCAGCTGGTTGGCAGCAGAGCTAATGGAAAGTGGCTGCTTCTCCAGGGAGCAGGTGTCTTTGGAGTAAGTGCTGAGCAGTTCATGCCTCCTGCACAGCCTCCCAGGCTGTTCCTGATCTTGTGGGGAGGGGAAAGGGGCAGTGACAGGATTGCCAAGTGCCAGGATTAGAGCCAGACTGGAGGTCTTTGGTTTTTGGTGTCTTTACTGCCTGCTGAGCATAACTGCTGGGTTTATTTTAGTGTTTGGTTTTGCTTTTGCTTTTGGTGTTTTTTGCATGGGAACTGTCAGCTAGCTGAGGGGGATAAATAGACAGGTGGATAACAAGATGATGGCAAAGGTTGTTCTTTGTGCTAGCTGGTTGACCTGTGGCCAGAGGTACCTTTCACTTTTTGCCTGTATTCTTCAAACCCAGATACTGTGATCAGGTACTATGGCATAAAAATGTGAGTAGTCAGTTACAAAATTAATCAATTTTTTAAAAGCCAGATCAGAAAGATGACCGTGTGTGGCGTACTGTCTAGGTGAGAAAACTTGCTTGAGGTTCCAACCAGCCATGAGCCCCTTAGGTCTAAACTCCTGTAAAGGCTGAGGATGCAGCTGCAGAATGGAATGATGACCAGTCAGTGTGAAAATCTGCTTCCTGGGATCTCATGGCTCCTCCCTTTTCTACTCTGACTGGTCGCAGGGTTGTTGTTTCCCGTCATAGGCTCAACACGTAAGCTTGCACTTTCCTGCAAGCATGAGGACCCATTGGGGCCTGAAACAGCCTGAGTTTGATTTCCCAGTACCCCATAAGCCATTGGGTATGGCCACGTACATCTGTAACCCCAGTTCTATGGAAAGCAGAGACCAGAGAATAGGTGGGGCTTGTGAAAATGACAGGCTCTGGCATCAGTGAGATTCTGTCTCAAGGAAACATGTAGATGAGTGATATGGGAGACACCCAAAGTTCTCCTCTGGCCTCCACACATGTACACAAGGGCACATGCATCTGCACACATATGTCCATACACCATACACACACCACAGCACACATACTACATACATGCTTTCCTCACCCAGCTCACAATCAAAGGGAGGGTCAGTGAAACATCTTTTTGGGGGGAGGGGGAAGGGCCTTTTTTCAGTCAATGGACTTGGACACAGGATATTTGGGAAATACATCTCTCCCCATGTGGCAAATCATACCTTGCAAAGATGGCTGGCTAATCAGTATCTCCCATATGCCTTTATTACATGGTGACTTAAGATACCCCTCCTACTGAGAAGTGGGACTTTGTTCCCTTTCTCCAAATTTGGTTTCTTGTGACCATGGAAATATTGCTATGTAACTTCAAAGTCCAAGCTGTGAAAGGTGAAACAGCTTCAACCTGTGCTCTGGAGCCACACATGTCTTGGAATGCAGCCACCATGCTATAAGGAAATCTACACTGTTCAAAGAAGCCCCTGGACAGGTCATATGTAGTCTTTGTAACTGACAGCTCAGCCAGGCCCTGGCTGGTAGCCATCCTCCACCTCAAGGTTTGTAATTGAAGACGATCTTGCAACCTTCGAGTTATATTAGCCAAGTTACAGATGGATGTACAGGTTGGAGCCAAGTAAGCCATCTTTCTCTGAGCTCCTAACCTAGAAAATCTGTCTCACTGGCTTATCCTTTGTTGATTGAATGGCTATGGCTGTGGGTCCCTTGGTCATCCAATCTTTCTCTGTGGGGTTCCATATGGATCCTCCCCTGTATGACTGTGGTGGCTCATCTCATGCTAGGATCTCTGCTTTCTGTCTGCGGTCAGTTGGTAGGGTTATATGGGCCACAGCTCCCTCGCTGTATCCTGAAAAATACAAACACAATCTCCATCGGAGAATGAGGTCAGTATC
>PVHP010014999.1:0-32228 GCA_004024765.1 Zapus hudsonius
TGTGTGTGTGTTCTGTCTCTTCCTTCTTCTGGGTCTGATGCTTTTTCTCTGGACCACACCATGCTGCCCCTCCCCCACCTATGTGAGCCACCCCTTACTTTATAAGTGTTTCCGTAACTCCCGTGTTCCTCTCTGCTCCCCAGCTGATGAAGCAGGTGAATGAGCAGTGCCCCAACATCACCCGCATCTACAGCATTGGGAAGAGCCACCAGGGCTTGAAACTGTATGTGATGGAAATGTCAGACCAGCCTGGGGAGCATGAGCTAGGTACTGGCCTGTGGCATGGGCAGAGGTGGGCACAGGGCAGGCCAGGGTGTGAGCCTGTTATAAGTCCCATGTATTTCCAGGGGAGCCTGAGGTCCGCTACGTGGCTGGCATGCATGGGAATGAGGCCCTGGGGCGGGAGTTACTTCTACTCCTGATGCAGTTCTTATGTCATGAGTTCCTGCGAGGGAACCCAAGAGTGACCCGGCTGCTTACCGAGATGCGTATTCATCTGCTGCCCTCCATGAATCCTGATGGCTATGAGACTGCTTACGAACGGGTATGCCACCTGACATGAGCACTACCTGCTTCTTCTGCCATGGTACTGAGAACCTGCTTGGCTTGAACAAAGCCCTTTTCTAGGGTTCAGAGATGGTGGGCTGGGCAGAGGGTCGCTGGAACCACCAGGGCATTGACCTTAACCACAATTTTGCTGACCTCAACACACCACTGTGGGATGCAGAGGACGATGGGCTTGTGCCCCACACTGTCCCTAACCATCACCTGCCACTACCTACTTACTATACTCTGCCCAATGCCACTGTGAGTATTGAGGGCAGTTGTGGAGGGCCACCCAGGGCCCCCTTGTCTCTGTGTCCCATCTGTCCCCACCCATCTCTGTCCAGGTGGCTCCTGAAACACGGGCAGTGATTGAGTGGATGAAGCGCATTCCCTTTGTGCTGAGTGCCAACCTTCATGGGGGCGAGCTGGTGGTATCCTACCCATTTGACATGACTCGGACTCCATGGGCTGCCCGTGAGCTCACCCCTACACCAGATGATGCCGTGTTTCGATGGCTCAGCACTGTCTATGCTGGCAGTAATCGGGCTATGCAAGACACAGATCGCCGACCTTGCCATAGCCAGGACTTCTCCTTGCATGGCAACATCATCAACGGGGCTGACTGGCACACAGTCCCTGGGAGTATGTCTAAGGGTGGTATTAGTATTATCCCTGTAAACTCCTGCCCTGTAGTAAAACAATTTTCATAAAACAGTACTTGCTGGGCATGGTGGCTCACACCTTTAATCCCAGCACTCAGGAGGCAAAGGTGGGAGGATCGCCTGAGTTCAAGGCCAGCCTGAGACTACATAGTGAATTCCAGGTCAGCCTGGGCTAGAGAGAGACCCTACCTTGAATAACAAAAAAACAAAACAAAAAAAAAAAACCAGTACTCACAGCAATTCCCACCCTGAGTGTCTGTGTCTCAGGGAAGCGCATCTGGAGGGTGGGACCCCCATCCCGTTTCTCTAGACTTCAGTGTCTGTGATACCCCCAGGCATGAATGACTTCAGCTACCTGCATACCAACTGCTTTGAGGTCACTGTGGAGCTATCCTGTGACAAGTTCCCTCATGAGAATGAGTTGCCTCAGGAGTGGGAGAACAACAAAGACGCCCTCCTCACCTACTTGGAGCAGGTGGGATCTGAATTCCCAGGCCCCAGCCTACCCAGAGTGCTCTGAATTTAGGCTGCTGGTACCCTCAGATCATTTAAGGTTTAACTGGCACTAGATCTGCACGAGGCCACACTTGGCATCAGCTTGTCGTTGGAAGATCTCACGCAGGAAGTGCAGTTTGCTGGTAGGGTGGTGTCACATGCTGTTAGTCAGTGGAGCTAGGTCCCAGAACAGCTTAAGGGGCGGCCCGCAGAACTGTTCCAGGGCTGTCCTCAGGAATGCTCTTCTCAGAAAACACATTAGCCAGCTTCGAGAACGTTGGTTAAGAAATTTCATATTACACAGAACTTGGATCCCTAGGGATGACTCAAACAGCAATCATGGATTCTATGAAAGGCAAACCCAATAACAGAACACACACACTTAGGGAAGCCCAGAGAGACACCTTCCAACAGACCAGATGTATGTTACCTAGGAACATAGCAGACATTTATCAGGTTTGCAGGGGAATAGAGCTATAAAGTAAAAGTCACATTCTCACACCAAGAAGAGGATTGTTTTTTGAGGTAGGGTCTCGCTCTAGTCCAGGCTGACCTGGAATTCACTTTGTAGTCTCAGGGTGACCTTGATCTCATGGCAATCCTTCTACCTCTGCCTCCTGAGTGCTGGGATTAAAGGCGTGTGCCACCAAGTCCGGCTGTTTTGTTTTTTAACCTTAGGGTTTTTTTTTTATGTTTTATTTATTCATTTTCAAGCAGAGAGGGAGAAAGAGAGAGAGCACCAGGGCCACCACCTTGGGGGTCTGGCTTATGTGGGTCCTGGGGAATTGAACCAGGGGCCTTAGGCACTGAGGGCAAGTGCCTTAACCGCTGAGCTATCTCTCCAGCCCTAACCTTAGGGTTTTGATGACACTTTCATCAAATGAGACGGCCCCAGCACTTGGAAGTAGAAGCAGGTGGATCACAAACTCAAGGCACAGCCTGGGCTATATATTGAGATCCTTGCTTCAAAGCAAACAACAACAAAAACCCCAAAACTTCTCACACAGGTGCGCATGGGCATTGCAGGAGTTGTGCAGGACAAAGACACGGAGCTTGGGATTGCTGATGCTGTCATTGCCGTGGATGGAATCAACCATGACGTTACAACAGGTGTGTGGTAGAGGGGCTGGGGGCTTTCGATTGTTCCTGAACAGGAGCACTGGGCCCTGACCTGGCCCTTTACTCCTCTCAGCATGGGGTGGGGATTATTGGCGGCTGCTGACTCCAGGAGACTATGTGGTGACAGCCAGTGCTGAGGGCTACCATACAGCTACGCGAAACTGCCGGGTCACCTTTGAAGAAGGCCCTGTTCCCTGCAATTTCCTGCTCACCAAGACTCCTAAAGAGAGACTGCGAGAGCTACTGGCCACAGGGGCCAAGGTGCCCCCAGACCTTCGGAGGAAGCTGGAGCGGCTGAGGGGGCAGAAGAGTTAACACCTCCAGCCGAAGCAAGCCAGACCCTTGGGCAGGCTGGACCTGTCTAGAACTAGATTGGGAGAGTGGGAAGGAGGGAAAAGGTGGAGGCAGAGGTGCTCTGGCTTATTAAAGCTACCTGGTGGGCTGGAGAGATGGCTCAGCGGTTAAGGCACTTGCCCCCAGTGCCTAAGGCCCCGGGTTCAATTCCCCAGGACCCACATAAGCGAGATCCACAAGGTGGTGGCCCTGGTTCTCTCTTCTCTCTCTATCTCTCTGATTGAAAATTAATAAAATATTTTTTAAAAAGCTACCTGGTACCTGATATTCCTGTTGTCTCTATGTCCCAGACTCTGAGTTCCTATTCTGCACATACTTGCACACACTCTTGACCTCTGGACATTGTGTACAGAGGATCTCACCTGAGCCCTTGAGCCCAGTGCTTGACAGAGCAACTCATTTCTGTTTACGAACTTCTGCTATAGGTATCATTCCATTCTGTAAGCCCCTGCTCAGTAACAAACATTTAGGGAGCAGGGTCAGCAGTACCCCCATTCAGCCTCCTGGTTATGATGGCATAATCTAACACACTGTGAGGCATTTCAAGGAGAGGGCAGTTGATAAGGTGGTCATGAATGTAGGAACCTTGGGTCTGCAGGATGTAATGGAAATGAAGGCAGGTCAGTGGGCTATGACGGGGACTAAAGAGAGGTCATCTGAGAGCGTTTGAATTTACTCCAGCAATCCTCCTTCCTCAGCCCCCAAAGAAGCCAGCCATATAGATATTTACTGCTGTGTCCAACTGAAAAAGCAGGTTTTCACTGGAGTCTTATTCATGTAAGAGAGAATGAGAGAGAGAGAGAGAGAGAGAGAGAGAGAGAGAGAGAGAGAGAGAGAAAGGGCACACCAGGGCCTCCAGCCACTGCAAACGAACTCCAGACACATGCGCCACCTTGTGTATCTGGCTTTATGTGGGTACTAGTGAATCAAACTTGGATCTTTCTGCTCTGCAGGCAAATGCCTTAACCGCTAAGCCATCTCTCCAGCCCCACTACTCAGTCTTTTGTTGTTTTAGATGTCATAGTGGAGGCTTTAATTATCCTTGGCAGATGAATAAGAAGAACGATACTCCATATTCTAGGAAGTCTCTGTAGCTCTTGGTTTTTGTTGCAGAAAGTGCTCTTCACGGGTACTTTGCTTTTTCCTTCTACTCCATCTGCTACCCCAGGGGTTCCCCCTCATCTCCTTTCTCTCATTTCTGTGAGCTTCCTCTAGATAATCAGCAGCACCCAAAACTCTGAAAAGCCAGGCGTGGTGGCGCACACCTTTAATCCCAGCACTCAGGAGGCAGAGATCACCATGAGTTCAAGGCCAGCCTGGACTAGAGCGAGACACTACCTCCAAAAACCAAAAAAAAATAAAAATAAAAACTCTGAAAAAGAAGTCGGACTGTTGGCTCAGCAGTGCAAGAGAAACAGAGCAGACTCCATGTCCTTTATCGTGATACGATTATCAAAAGACAAGAGACTCCAACGAGACTAGAGGGATAGCAAGACAGCACCCCCATCCTACCTGGGGACCGGCAAGGGTCACCTGATCTGGGAGGAAGGAGAGGGAGTCCACTCTGGGCAGGAAGTGGGTGGGAAAGAGTGGGCCAGCTTTTCCAGCTGGATGTTTGTGACAACTGAAAAATTGTGGGTCAGCAGTTAGTGTCAGCATTGCCTTCCAGCAAGTGACTACTACTGTGGTCTCGCTGTGGCCACCGGTACTGCCAGCCTGGCTTTGGCTTCCAATGGCCCAGGACACAGTCTATAAACCTCATTTGAAGTGGAAGCAGAGCCCTTGCTACTTAGGTAGAGATGGTAGAGAGGAAGGCATTGCTGTTCCTGGAGGTGCAGAGTGGGGCTCTGAGTGTGCCACCACGGGGCTCTTTGCCAGCCATCCTGTTCCCATGTGTGCTGGCGGCTAACTGCTCACAGCTGTCTCCTTCTCCCAAGTATTGCCTGGGGCCAAGTGGGAGCTGCCCCCCCCCCGCCCTGGAAGCTTGTACCCACAATTTATCACCACACGGATAAAGCCATCTCCTTTCCACAAGGAAGACCCAGTTGCACTGGTTCCAGAGTTTTCCACAGAGACAGCATTCTTACCTAATTCTCCCTGCTCCAACCTTCTACCCTCCCTCCTCTTCTTCCAGAGAGAGAGCTTTTGTGTGCACTGAAATCCTTGAGGTCTGCTTCCAGGGAATCTCACCCCAGGTAATGGTGCATGCTGAATAAATTGCGGGTTTACTGGCACAGTAACACCATCATACTGGCTGCCCAGAGTGGAGGCTCCACTGGAGCTTTTCTTGCTGCTGTAGAGTACACTCTACTCTCCCTGGTGGGAGCACACAGGCACAGATGCTCCCCACGTGACCTCTCCCAAACACCAGCACCTACTGCTCTACTCCCCAGAGGAAGTGGGTGTGAAGTTCTGTCAACCTTGAGGATTGATGATGGATTGTTTTCAACATCTGATCTTTCATGTTATTTTTTTATTTTTATTTTTTTGGTTTCTTGAAGGAAGTAAGGTCCTGCTCTAGCTAAGGCTGACCTGGAATTCACTATGTAGTCTCAGGATGGCCTCAAGCTCACAGCGATCCTCTTACCTCTGCTTCCCGAGTGCTGGCATCACACCCAGCAGATACTTATTTTTGACTGGATTCAGAAAAGAAGACACTCCCGGTGGGGACAATCTGCTTCTCTTGGAAACTGGTTCTTGGCATTTTTTTCATTCTCTTGGTCAAAGGTTAAGCATGTTGGCTGCCTCTCCCTTATTCTTCCCAGTTGTGCCTTCAGAGTGCTACCTTGCCGTCTGTGTTTCGGGACATGTGGAACCACAAGATACTGAATCTTGGGGACTTTGTCCATTGGCTTTTTTTTTTTTCTTGAGGTTGGGTTTCGCTCCAGCACAGGCTGACCTGGAACTCACTCTAGCTCACTTTGTAGCCTCGAACTCACAGCACCAAAAGTCTGAAGTTTGCATTCATTATCCATGTCAATGAGTTTCAACAGCCAGCTGCTCGAAAGGAGATGCAGATTGCAGAGGTGCCACCACCAGAGGGTGAGGGCTCTTTGGTTTTCAGGTGAGACCAAAAGAGGGGTTGTTGCTGCCTCATCACCAAGAATACAGAGGCGCTGGGGTCTTGTGCTTCCCACCTGGGGGCCTGGAGGGCTCCACGCCAGGGAAGCTTGGGCCTCGCAGCGGCTGCTCGCTCACATTCCACCAGCAACCACAGCTTCTGTTGGCAAGGTGAACTTCTAGGCCCAGCTCCAAGAAGGGACTGGGGAAGTGGCCCAGACAAACTAACTTTCACCACAGAAGCCAAAATTGCCTGGGCTTGAGTAAGCGCCAGCCCAAAAGTGCTGGCTCCGCTAGTTACACCTTGACAGCCTCTGTTGCTCTAAACCCAGAACCCCCTGAACCCTGGAGGCTGGTACTCTGTGCTCCTCTGCCAGAGTTGAGGCAGGGTTTGAACACCTTCACCTTGGCACAGTGAGTGGGAGCAGGGACTTCTGGGCCCCTCATCTGCCAGGCTCTTTTGGATCTCCAATGAGGAAGGAATCCAACTGGGTTGGGAAAATAATGGTTAGAGTAGAACAAATGGTAAAGGGTGGGTTAGAGTGACGACAGTGAGGGATTCACTCGTATTTGTCCTTAAACTTCCCTCTCTTGCTGCCAAGAGATACCAGAAGACAACACGTGAGGAAGGATGGAACTGCTCTCTATATCTCTACTTTTTCCCTTAGAAGTCACAGAAACACATTTCTCTGTGTCAAGAGGCAAGGAAGGGAAACAGTAAAAAAAAAAGGAGGGGGAAGATGAGGGAGGGAGAGAGAATAGAGCTGATGATAACAATTGATATGCCCTGGGTAAAGGACATACAGCGGTTTATCATTAAACATACAATTAGGTAAAGGACATATAGTGGTTTATCACTAAGCATATAATTAGGCAAAAGACATCAAGTGGTTTATCATTAAACATATAATTAGGGCTGGAGAAATGGCTCAGTGGTTAAGGAGCTGGCCTGTAGAGCCCAAGGATGGGAGTTCAATTCCCCAGTACCCATGTAAAGCCAGATGCACTGAGTGGAGCATGCATCTGGAGTTATGTAATGGCTGGAGGCCCTGGTTGCACATTCTCTGTCTCTCCTGTCTCTCTCTGCTTGTAAATAAATAAATATTTTCTTTAAAATAAAAAAGCTTGGGGCTGGAGAGATGGCTCAGCAGTTAAGGCACTTGCCTCCAGTGCTTAAGGCTCTGGGTTCAATTCTCCAGTACCCACATAAGCCAGACCCACAAGATGGTGGCTCTCTCTCTCTCTCTCTTGCTGTCTCTCTGTATCTCTCTCTCTGTATCTCTCTGCTTGAAAATGAATAAAATATTTTAAAAAGCTTGTAATGAAACATAATTAATTACTGCAATGATTTAAAATTAGATACATAAGTAATGCAATTTTGCACATTAGCAAAACAATGGAGAAAGTCACTTGATTATCTTAATATATGCAGAAATGCATTTTATAAAATTTGGAGTTTAGTAATACATTTTTTAAAAATTAGAAATTAGGGCTGAGGAGATGGCTCAGTGGTTAAGGGCACTTGTTTGTTTGCAAAGCCTGTCAGCCTGGATTCAGTTCCCCAATACCCATGAAAAACCAGATACACAAAGTAGCACATGTCTCTGGAGTTCATTTGCAGTGACAAGATGCCCTGAAGTGCCCATTCTCTCTCTCCTCACAAATAAATAAAAAATACATTTTTAAAATTAGGAATTGAAGGATATTTATAAACCAAACCTGATATCTAATAGTGAAATACTGAAACTGCCATCCAGGATCCAGAACAAAACAAAGATGTTTGCTACTACTTCTATTCTAACCAGTACATTTAGACAAGAACTATATATCAAAATAAGAAATTGCAAGTGAAGATGTTTGTAGATGATAATAAAATGATAGACCTAAAATAATCTACTGGTGAAGTGTTATTTGAAAGTAACCTAAACAAGGTTGTTGGGTTCAAAACTACTCTACAAAATCAGCTGTGTTTCAATATGTCTGCAACAAGAACTTGGAAATTATATTAGTAATAGTATAAAATAAAATACTTAAGGGTAAGTGAAAACGTGCAAGACTTTCATACAAAAACCTATTAATGTATTGAAATGTTTGAAAGAGCAAAATCAGTGCAGGGTTATAAATACAAATTCAGATTCAAATACTTAGAATATTTTGTATGTGCATACATACAGTGTGCATGAATGTATGTGTGCTCACATGAGTGTGGGTGCATGTAGAAGCCAGAGCTTAATGTCAAGTGTGTCTTCCTCAATCTTTTTTTTTTTTTTTTTTTTTTTGAGACAGAGCTCACTGAAAAGAGAGCTCACCAATTTGGGTAGTATAACTAGTCATCAAGCCCCGGGGTCTTCCTATGTCCACCTCTCCAGCACTGGGATTATAGACACATGACTTACATAAGGTGTTGGGGTTTGAGTTCAGATCTTTACCTTTGCACAGTGAGCACTTTACTGACTGAGCCATATTCCCAATTCAATACTCAGTATTTAAAGTTGCCAACTCTCTATCAATTGATCTATAAATTTAATGCAATTCCAATGCAAATCCAGCAGGACTTTTTGCTTTTGTTTTTTGAGGTAGGGTCTCACTCTAGCCCAGGCTGACCTGGAATTCACTATGGAGACTCAGGCTGTCCTTGAACTCACAGCAATCCTCCTACCTCTGCCTCCTGAGTGCTGGGATTAAAGGCCTGTGCCACCATGGGCTAGGACATTTTTTAAGGCTCTGCTGTTTTATTAACATGTGTGTGGGGGGGGAAGGGGTGTGTGTGCCAGGCCCTCTTGCTGTTGCAAATTACCACCAGATGCTTGTGCCACTTTTTTTTTTTTCTGAGGGAGGGTCTTGCTCTAGCCTAGGCCGACCTGGAACTCATTCTGTAGTCCCAGGTTGGCCTCAACTCACGGTGATTCTCCTACCTATGCCTCCTGAGTGCTGGAATAAAGGCGTGCACCACTATGCCCAGCTTTTATCAGTTTTTTTTTTTTGTGTGCTACTTTTTGCATCCAGTTTACTTGGGTGGTTTGGGAATTGAATCTGGGCTAGCAGGCTTTGCAACCAAGTGCCTTTAGTCACTGAGCCATCTTTTTAGCCCCTCCAGCAGATTAAAAAAATAGGTAGGGCTGAAGAGATGGCTTAGTGATTAAGGCGTTTGCCTACAATGCAGAAGGACCAGTGTTCAATTCCCCAGTGCCCATAGAAAGCCAGATGCACAAGAGGGCACATGTGTCTGGAGTTCAATTGTAGTGGCTGGAGGTCCTGGTATGCCCATATTCTCTCTCTCTCTCTCTCTCTCTCTCTCTCTCTCTCTCTCTCTCTCTCTCTCTCTCTCTCTCTGAAATACATAAATAAAATTTTTAAAAAATAGGTAGATTTAAAAATTAATATGGAATTACAATGGACATACACCTGTAACCTTAGCACTTGGGAATTGGAGGCAAGAGGCCAGAGAAAACACCAAGAGGTGTAGATCAATGACAGACTGTGCCCAGCACAAACAAGGACCTGGCCTCTACAAAATAAATTAATATGGAGAATAAAACCTGATAGGAAACCAAGTTGAACTACTAATTACTGTACTACATGTGAAAATTTACTATAAAGTTAAGATACTGTGGTATTGATGTAAGGATAGCAAAAAGACCAATGGATCAGAATAAACTAGAACCCCTTACTTAGATGAACATTTGATTTATGACAGTTCTATTGCAGTGAGGTGGAAGAAAAGGCAGGAAGCTCAATAAATTGTACTGGGACAACTATCCATGTGAAAAAAATTAAACTTGATCCTCAGTCATATCACACACAATAGTCAATCCTCTAGGCATGGTGGCACATACCTTTAATCCCAGCACTTGGGAGGCCAAGGTAGGCGGATCACTGTGAATTTGAGGCCAGCCTAAGACTACAGAGTGAATTCCAAGTTAGCCTGGGCTAGCGCGAGACCCTACCTTGAAAAAAAACAAAACTAAACAACAAAAGTCAATCCTAGGGCTGGAGAGATGCCTCAACAGTTAAAGGCACTTGCTTGCAAAGCCTGATAACGTGAGTTTGATTCCCAAATACCCACATAAAGCCACATGCACAAAGTGGCCCATGCTTCTGGAGTTTATTTGCAATGACAATAGGCCTAGGCACACCCATTCTCTTATTCTGCTTGCAAATAAATATTTTTTGGGGGGAGGGTTTCAAGGTAGGGTCTCATTCTAGCCCAGGCTGACTTGGAATTCACTATGTAGTCTCAGGGTGGCCTTGAACTCATGGTGATCCTCCTACCTCTGCCTCCCGAGTGCTGGGATTAAAGGCGTGTGCCACCATGCCTGGTTTAAATTAATTAATTATTAAAGTCAATTCTAATTAGATTGTAGATATAAAAACTAAAAACAAGAAAATTTTAGGCTGGGAAGATGGTTCAATGGTTATTTGCTTGCAAAACCTGTCCACCTGGGTTCAGTTCCTTAGCCACTCACATAAGCTGGACACAAATAGTGAGTGGAGCAAGCATCTGTCAGGTTTGCAGTAGTAAGAGGCCCTGGCGTGCCCCCCCCCAAAATAAATACATAAAATCTCTAAAAAGTATTCTTTCAGTAGGTAAAGATTTTTCAAAAGGTTGCAAGTACTAACCATACAGAAAAAAATTGAAAACCCATATTATATTCACTTGAGTTCCAATAATAAAAAAATTCATGTCAGTGAAAAAAATGGGAAGGTGGAAAGTGAGTGATAAGACTCTGAAGTCCATGTTGTAGTCAACCCTCACATTCCCCAGGGCTCTCATACTGAGAGCCTTCTTGTAAGCATCAGAATTGTAGGCCAGTGGCCACTGGAAGGTGGCTCATCCCCCCTCTGTCATCCACTGGAGGTTGTTACCTCTGAGGCAAAAGGAAAGAAGCTTGAAGGTTTCGGTGCGAGTGTGGATGGGCCCAGGGAAGGTGGTTACTCAAGGCTAAGGAGTTAAGAGCCTCAGAGAATCATGACTATGAAGAACCTCTCTTCTAGAGAAAAAAGACATAACCTATAAACCTTTTCCTATTTGGAAAAGAGAGACCTTGGATTCATGTGAAGCACCTCAAACATGTCCAGTAGACTTCTTTAGACACTGGTTGTGCCAATGGGGAAATAGACCTTGGCCATTACTCTGGCAAAGGGATGTTCATGTATCTTCAGGGGGGATAAGACCATTGATTCCGGTTCCATATTTTCATCTATAGACCAACAGGAACTCTGTGTGTGTGTTTTTGTGTTTTTTTTTTTGTGTTTGTGTGTGTGTGTGTGTGTGTGTGAGAGAGAGAGAGAGAGAGAGAGAGAGAGAGAGAGAGAGAGAGAGAGAGAGAGAGAGAACAGTGTTAACTGTGTTAATTGGTGGCTTGGGTATTGTGGGGTCATTGAGGAGTTAAATTTTGTCAACTGGATTGGGTCAGGAATCAAGTAAGACATACACCTCTCAGGCAGGTCAGTGAGGGAGTTTACAGGAAGGATAACTGAGAGGGGAATATCTTCCCCTAGAGTGGGCAGCCTCTTCTGGTGGCAGCCTCTATAATCCCAAGCAAGGGTGGTCCTTTCCCTGCTGCCTTTGTGCGCATCTACTCTGTTGCTGCTATCCTTTGCTAATACAGCTTCTTCAGCCTTGCAGTGTGGACTGAAGACCATCAGCTTCCCAGGAGCCCTCCTCCTATCCCCACCCTAGGCCTTCAGAGCCAGATTGGGACTGCTGAGGCATCCAGCTCCATGGACTGAGCAGCTACCAGGGTTTGATATTCCCCAGACTGCAGACAGGTATTGTCCAGCCAGTATCATGCAAGTCAATCTAACAAATCCCTTATATATATTCATTCTAGTCATCCTGTTTCACTAAAGAACTCAAATACTAGTACTGTCTCATTTTATGTTGAACAAGGCTCCTCATCTATCTTGGGGGGCACTGTCCAGTTACTTGGGTCCAGTACAGAAGAGAATCTGCAGGGGCTTTGACTAGGTTCACCCTGCACAATGCAACTGCTTGAAGTTTAATGGAGCTATGCTAGGGCCTCTACAGCATGGGCTGTAAGCAAGACCTCTAGGAGAGGCCAGGCAAGTTCTGAGAACAGGGCAGGATGCCCCTTCGTCACACATCCCACGTGAGAATGCAAGATGCTGGCCAAGATCAGATAAAGTCGTGGCCTCCAGAGGAACAAGATGAGCTCATCTGCCTTGGCAAGGTCACTTCTTCAGGAGACTACATGGGACAGTTGCATGGGTTGGCACAAAAACTGTTTACAAAATTCTGAGGCTGGACATTGGACTCATTAGACAGTGGTTCAAAAGAGTGGCTTCCACGTGCAGAAAACACAACCTTCACTCACAGAGTATCTCTCAGCGAATGACTGGGACTCTTCTGGGACTCCAGGTGGATGATGGGCCTAGACATCTCTAATTTTTTACCATCCTTCTCTAAAACTCTGAGTCAGGAGAACCAGAAGGGGTCTGGGTCTGAGGAGGAATGAGGGGTTGAAGTATGGCCTGGAGGGTAATCCAAAACCCACCTACCAAGCCCGGGTGAGGTTCTCCAGCCTCTGTCTGAGACTGGCCCTCACTTCTGGCCCTCTGTACACCTAGGAAGCATTTGATATGCTCTGTCCTGGTTCTCAGCAATGTCTTTCTGACAATCACCATCTTGGTTTTGGCCAGTATCTTGGGTACTGAGTCTCGGTGGCCTGATTATGTGTCAGGATAGAGCTGTTGGGGCTGTGCCCATCTCCTGGCAGGCATGAGGCAGGGACTCACACTTGCTCAGTTGATCACTGGGCTGTTTAAAAAGCTCAAGGTGCAAGCTGGGCATGGCCATGCAAATCTGTAAACCCAGGTGGAGATTGGAGAACTGCTGGGGCGGCTGATAGACAGCAGCTCAAGGTTGAGGCAGAGTCTCAGGCAACATGTAGATGAATAAGAGGACACTAGACATTATCCTCTAGCCTCCACACACATGCACACGGGGTGCAGCACACACGGTGCATATACCACATACCACACATATACTCTACACACATGCACACCCCCCCACGGTACAAGCAGGTTGTCCATGGACATGGTGCAGAGGGGCCCATAAGAACGCAAACCAGTGAGAAAAGCAGACCTACACCCAGGAAGCAGGCAAGAGAGGCCAGGTGGCCACCTGCATCTGGTTTAATGTTTGTTTTGTCCAAACTTGGCAGAGCGTGAGGACACCTGAGGGAACTAGAGTCTGTGTGTGTGTGACCAAAGTTCATGAGACATCTGCTGGGTGAGTAAAAATCCAGGAAGGAGCCCTGGCATTTGCTCTTCGCATCTTCCATGCCTAACCCCCCAATACAGACGTGTGAAAAACACGAGTGTGCGAGTCTCAAAGGAAGTGGGATATCCATGAGACCTAGAGGCCTGTGTGCAGCTCCATGGGAGCCTGGGCACGCCTCCTGAAGCTGCTGGGTGCTACCTTGTTCCCTGGAGAGGTGGGATGTTGGGCCACCAGTTGAGGTGGGTAAGATGCAAACTGAACGTTTCTAGGTCACCTCTCCCTGCACTGTCCCCTTTTCCATGGTCCCCATTCCTTACTTCTTACCAATATCAGAAGTCTGCACAAAGTCCATTCTTCCAGAACTGACCTGCCAACCCAGTGAGTGGGGCCCAACATGCCAACACCTCCCTAAGATGCTCTCCTGCCAAGAGCATCAGCACAGTGTTAGGGCTTCTGATGCGCCCCCAGAAAGGGAGGTTAAGAGAACCCTGTGGGTATGAGGGGCCCTTGAGCAAAGGGGAAAAGGCTTCTCCTGGTCAGCCTAGGGGCTGAGGTCTACCCAAAGGCTCCGCTGCCATTCAGGTCGTGAATCCAGAGGGATTTCCAGTCCGGCCTCCTTGAGGGTTGCCCGCAGACCTGGTGGAGAAAGGGAGAGAAAAGATCCTCCAGAAGGCTAGCTGCCAGGGGACAGGAAGCCATTTACCTCCATCTGGTCAGCTTGGGCGACTACAGTGGGCCATGTACCTTACTTAGACAGTTGTCTAGATGGACACTGAAAAGGGAGGCCTGGATCCCCCACTCCCCACCCCTGCTAAGGCCTTTAGGAGAGAGAAACCATTCCATGGCTAGAGAAAGAGGCAGGACCCAGTGGGATACCTACCGTTAGTTAGGAGTATGCCAGGCCCTGGAGCCCTCGGGCTGGGGAGTGGAACTTGTCAGAGTCCTCAAAAGGCTGGTCTGTGGTCACCAAGGAGAGAGGGGCATGAGCCCTGTGCAGTATGGTGACCTTATCTGTCTGTTCCTCTCTGGGATTAAGACAGCAGGCAGGGCTAGAGAGATGGCTTAGCAGTTAAGGCACTTGCCTCTAGTGCCTAAGGCCCTAGGTTCAATTCCCCAGGTCCCACATAAGCCAGACCCACAAGGTGGTGGCCCTGGTGGGCTCTCTCTCTCTCTCTCTCTCTCTCTCTCTCTCTCTTTCTCTTTCTCTCTCTGCTTGAAAATGAATAAAAAAAAAAAAGACAGCAGGCAGGACATATACTTCCTCCAGGCTGCCAGACACCCTAGCACTGGTTTAGGGCAAACTGCAGATGGGAAGGTGAGGGGTTCCCCTCGGGCCTCTTGGGAGATACAGCCCTCTGCTCTCCTCTCTTACTCTGACTCTGGGTTCCTCTTCCTAGGCCCCTCTTCTTCAGACGGCCTGGGAAAGGCCCAGGGCAGTAAGGAAAGAGGCCAGTTTCCAAGAGCACTGACACATATTTGCTGCAGCATCCAGTCTGCCTTCCACAAGTGTGAGAGGCATCATCCTACCCCACCCCACCCTGCTTAACCCTTTCTGTGCACCCCATTGGCAGGAAAACTCTAGGATGTCCACCTCATCTCTCACATTTTAAGATGCACACATACTTAACTGAAATCCAAAAGGTGGAAATAAATCAAACCAAAAAAGATGCATTTCTGGGGGACAGGATCCAGTTATGTAGCCCAAGCTACTCCTGAACTCAAGATTCCCCTATCTCAGTTTCCTGAGTTCTGGGATTACAAACATGTGTTACAATGCCTCACTGTGGCTGTGTATTCTTTTAAAGTAACCTTTGAACATTTTCTCATAGTCTACCTTAAAAGTTATCTTATTCTGCCCAGCGTGGTGGCACATGCCTTTAGTCCCAGCACTTGGGAGGCAGAGGTAGGAGGATCATCTGAGTTTGAGGCCACCCACCCTGAGACTACATAGTGAATTCCAGGTCAGGCTGGGCTAGAGCGAGACCCAACCTGGAAAAAAAAAAAAAAAAAGGAGGAGGAAGAAGAGGGAAGAGGAGTAGGAGAAGCAGTAGTTGTTGGGGGAGCAAAAAAAGTTATCTTCAGTGCTAAATGTCAATGTGGAGAGAAAGACCCCTGGGGGAATCCTCCTGGGAGAACTGATCACTTGCATGAGACACTGGCGAGATGTGGATAGAGTGGGCCCCTCTAGCTAGTGGCTCTTCCACTAGGACCCCTCCATCTAGCCACTGGAAGGCAGCTTTGATTACTCACCTGAAAGCCCCTCTCCATGGGCTCTGGGGCAGGCCTGGGATGGAGAGCTGGGTGGGCGCAGGACAGGGGCAAAGGCGCTCCTCTGTTTGACAGCGGAGATCATGTTGACAGGCGAGAAGGAGAAGATGCTGGTGGTGGGGGCAGCCGCCGGGAGGGACATAGAGGAGGCAGCCGCCAGCGGGGGGCTAGAGGGCATGACTCCAGGGCAGGGCAGGGCAGGGGCAAGTGCAGCAGGGAAGGCAGAGGGAGACACAACAGGGAGACAGCACAGTGAGCAGAGGAGTTGGATCCCTGCATGGGCAGAGGGCTCTGTGGGGGCTCCTGTCCAGGCTCCAGGGTCATACCTCCCTAAGGGGTGAGGGTCCTGGGAAGACCAGTACAAGGCAGTAAATGGAGGTTAACTGGGAGGCTCTGGGGTCCTAGAGACTTCTCCAGGGCTGGAGATGTAAGGGTTGGGTCAGACAGGGTAAAAACAAAGAACCAAAAAGAGTAGAAGGTGCCCCCAAAGAGAAGAGAGAAGTAAGAGATGAAGAGAATGGGATTCCTGCTGAAAATCACTAGAATTCTGAAATGCTAAGAAATGTTGATGGGGCCTGAGGTTGCCAAGGCTGAAGTAAAAGTTCGGGATCACAGCAGAGCTGGGGCAATTAGTCAGGGATAAAGTTTGGGTGTATATGCAGACTCCTGTTGCGAGGTTTCTCTGCAAAGAGCATACATAGCTCACACAAGTACCTTCTAACCTCCTCTACAAATGCTCATTCCTTTTCAATATGCCCTATGCTTTGTCCCTTCACTCCTTTTTCCTGGATTTTCTTCAGTCTGGAACCTAGGGGGCCTCCTTATCTTCCTCTGGCCATTATTTAAAATTTATTTAGTTATTTACAAGCAGAGAGAGAGATAGAAGAGATACAGACAGTGAGATTGGGTGCAACAGGGCTTCCAGCCACTGCAAACGAACTCCAGATGCATGCACCACTTGGTACATCTGGCTTTATGTGGGCACTGGGGAATTGAACCTGGGTTGTTAGGCTTTGCAGGCAAGTATCTTAACTGCCCAACCATCTCTCCAGCCCCCCTCTAGCCAATTTTTTTTTTTTTTTTTGGTTTTTCGAGGCAGGGTCTCACGCTAGCCCAGGCTTACCTGGAATTCACTATGTAGTCGCAGGGTGGCCTTGAACTCACGGCAATCCTCCTACCTCTGCCTCCCGAGTGCTGGGATTAAAGGCGCGTGCCACCATGCCCGGCTGGCCAATTTTTTAAGGAAAAGTGAGGGCTCTATGTTCTCAATGCTTCCTGTCCTCCAATTATATAGCCATCTGGGGCGGCTTACCTTTCTGGATGTAATGAGGAGGCCTACACACAGGTTTTCCTGTCTCTTCTTCCTACAGCTTTATCTCCCAGGGCTCTTGATTAGAGCATCTCTGGATCCCACCTCTCCAAATCCTCACCTGAACCCAATTCCCTGCCTCTGTCTCTTCTGAAGGCCAGTAAAGCAGTGGTTTGAGAGTTGTCCAAACAGTAGACAATGGGCAGTGAGTGGGGACTTCTGGAAGAAACCCTTAATCTGAGAAGGCTGCTTTAATATCAGAGTACCCCACCCTGACTTTGTCCTCTACCAAACATCACCAGCCCCCCCCCCCCCAGTCACCATCTCCTTTAAGACAATACTCACTGCTGGCTGATAAGGCCCTGGACATTATGGAAGGCGTAACACTAATGACAGAATATATACTGTATCTCCCAAGGTCCAGCCACATTTTGTAGTATGGACAGTATTGAGAATTGTGGGTCATACTGATGACTAATACAGGGTTTCTGATGACTAAAACAGAAGGTCAAGTGGAGGCCCAAGCAGACAATCCCAGATTCCCTGGCTCAGACAGTCTGATGTCATTCCAGAAATACCCTGGCAAACTCAATAAGAACGACAGCCCATGAAATTGTGTCACAAAATATTCTGCACATAGGGAATCAATGGAGACCAGGTCAAGCTAATACTATGAGATGGGACCATCTCTGGGCAAAGTCCTGGATGTTCTGGCTAATGCTGGAAGCAGGGCATTCATAGCCAGCTCTGGAATTCCTGCTCTTGCTGACCTCAGGCCAACTGTGCACTGAGTTGTTCCTCCTTGTTAGCAGCACTATGTGTATCTGGAAAGTTGTGAAGGCTCTGGAAAAAAGACTCAAGTCCAAAGGGGACAAGAAGCTGTGAGGAGTTACTCTACTACAGTTGAAGGCTGTGGAGCCTGATCTGAGCAAAGGGCCAGGAGCCATAGGCCTGGGAGGACACCAGGCTATAGCCTGTGTGGCCTATGGCTTATGGGGACCTTGGGTTCTGTAAGTTCAGCCTAGGTCAGAAAAGAAGTGCCAGGCTTGGGTCCCTAGCCAGAAGGGACAGGGTGCAGGATATAGGCTCCTGGTAAGGAAAGCCAGGAGGTAGCTAGACAGTGCTGTTCTCGGAAATGACAGACAGAAGAGAGGGAAGTGCAGGAAATCCCATAAGCAGTCCCTTCTTGGGCAGTTGTCCCCATTTCTCGGGTTCAGAAGTTTTTTTAGAGCCCTAGGGACAACCTCTTCACTTACTTTTTATATTTTTAATGTCTTGAGACAGGGTCTCATATTTCCCAGGCTGGCCTGAACTCAACATATAGCCAAGGATGATCTTGAACTTCTGATCTTCCTGACTTCATCTGCTAAGTGCTAGAATTACAGGTGTGTGTTACCATACCTAGGTTTAAAAAAATGCGGTGGTGGAAACTGAGCCCAGGGCTTCATGAATGCTAGGAAAGCACTCTGCATTGAACATATCCCCAGCCCTGATGGCCAGCTTCGCTTGTGCTTGGCAGGGAGGGTTTTTGCAGGTGAGCAAGGCTGGAAGGATTCCCACCAAGCCCGGTGCATTATAAATGTCAGCTGACTAGTCTTTGGTATTGGGACTGCAGGGCAGAGTAAAATGGTGAAACGTAAAAGTGGTTCTGAATCTGAGAGTGGTGGTGCAAGCCTTTAATCCGAGCACTTGGGAGGCTGAGGTAGGAGGATTGCCACGAGTTTGAGGCCAGCCTGGGCTGAAGTGAGACCCTGCCTGGAAAACAAAACAAAAGTAGTTCCGGATGTCACTCACTCGGCATACAGCCAGCTCAGTGAGGTCTCACAAGAAGCCAGAGGAGGTAGGCTAGCCCCTCTTGCGTTCCCTGACTTTCATCTGGCTCTTCAGGCACAGCGGCACAGCTAGAGCTGGGAACCCCCGTAGGCAAAGGCTTGCCGCCCTCCTCTTTTACTTAGCATGCTCTTTGAGTTCACAGAAGTAGCTTGATGGACGTCGGAGTTTCTACCTAAGTCCAGCTCTGACCAGAGTTCCCTCCCTCTGCCTGACCATCCTGCACGGCCCAGCAGGCCGCCTGACTCCTCCCGACGTCCGGGCGGAAGACCGACGGGGGGCCCAGGCCCGGGATGTGTGATCTGGATGTAAAGGGCTTAAGGGGCGAGAAGGATCCGGCCCCAGCCCCGGGACTCGGCGAGGAGCGAGGGGGAGGTCACACGAAAGGAGTCCGGCACCCCGCGACCCGAGCCTCCCTTCCCGGGTCCCGTGGGTGGGGGACACTCACTGGCGAAGGGCGAGGTGGCGGTGGAGCCATTGAGGAAGCTAGGGGAGCCCGGCACGCCGAGGCCCGCTACACCCGGAGCTCCATAGGCGCCGAGGCCAGCGCCGAGACCACTGCCGTAACTGCTCTGCTGAGAGCCGGGGCTGGCCGCGAACCCGCGAGGGGAGGCGCTGCCGCAGCTGCGCGCGTAGCCTGCGCGGAGGGACGGAGGGAGGCGGTGAGCGAGGCCGCGGCGCCGCGCCCGCCCGCCCGCCCGCCCGCGCGCGCGCCCGCCCGCCCGCCGCGCGCACCCTGCTCCGGGCCCGGCGTGCCGTCCCCGACGGCGATGGCCAGGGGGCTGCTGAAGGCGTTCATGCCCACGACGGCGTGCGGGTGGCCCGGGGCCAGGGACGCGAGCGGCGCGGGCGCGCGCGGGGCGCTGTACAGGGCCTCGGCCACGTCGGCCGCGCGCTTCAGGAGCAGCTCCTGCGAAGACCAGAGCCGCGCGGCGGGGCTGGGGACGGAGAGGCCGCGCCCGGGGGCCGCCCGGGGCGCAGGGGCACCGCGAGGCGGGGCGCAGGGGCACCGCGAGGCCGGGCGCAGGGGCACCGCGAGGCCGTACCTGGTTGCCGCTGGGCACCCCGTACAGAGCCTCCGCCAGGTCCGCCGCCCGCTTCAGCAGCACTTCCTGGGTGGCGGGAGGAGACGGCAGCCGAGGGAGGAACCCTGCCGGCCGGCCTCCCCCCTCCCCCTTCCCTCTCGGCCCTCCCGCCAGGTACCTTGGGCAGCCTTTCTGGGTCTCCTGGGTGTCTGGGGATGACTTTCTGTAACCTCTGGAATCCGTAGTCGATGGTGGGCTCATTCAGGGCTGGGGAGAATGGCAGAGTTTAAAGGATGCCCCCACCCAGAGCAAGACACAGCCTCGTGGCAGACCCCCTTGCTAAAGCCCAGCCAGAGCCCCCTCCCGGAAAATCCAATATTAGCGAGCTTCAGGGGTGTTTTCTCAGTTCCTTCGTTTGTTTGTTCATTGGTCCAATAAATATTTACTGAGCAAGGCTCTGTGCCAGGCGCTTGGAATCAATACATAAGCACTATACCATCTTACTGATGCTTAAAATAAAAAGGAAATTCTATATAGATTTTAGCTTCGATATTCCTAGGGACAGACAGGACTTGAGGGAGTTTTGTCTGCATTTGGCCAGACAGACCCTCGGCTGCATGACTACTGTTAGAGGCTTGCATGCAATGGGCTCTCAGACCCGACCTGCTCCTAATGCCTTTCCTTTCTCCCCAGCCTCCCACCTCCACCTCTCAGCTCCAGTCCAGCTCCTCACTCCACCTCTGTGGGTAGCTTTGCATCCACCCCACCCGCCAATCTCAAAGCTCTGCCCTTTCCATTTCCAATGCCAGATTTAATTTCCTTTAGTTTTCCCCAAAGCAGAAAGCACTGACTTCCCAGTTGTTGCATTAGCCAGGCCTGCTATGGCCTTTCCCATAACTTCCCCAGTGTCTACATTCCTATAAATTCCTCTAGTTTTGGCACATACTTTCTCCTGTTAAGCCCTCCATTGCGTTACTCATCCACCCCACTGTGCTAGTTGAAGCTCAGCCAGCCCAAGTTAGGAGCTCACCGTGGGTGTCACCGTGAGTATTCCCTGCCCTGTTGGTGTGTGAAGGGAGCAGTATAGGGTAGGATGGGGGAAAGCCAGCGGCTGGAGCTGGGGTCAAGTGTGAAGATGGAGATGAATGAAGAATGAAGCCAGTGGCCAAATCATGGGTCTTGTGCTGTTCTCTGAGGCACTGTGCCTGTGTGTGGGTATGTGTGAGCATGCATTTGGGGATGTGTATGGATGAAGAGTGAGTGCTGGGAGACACTAGGGATCCAGGAGGGGTATGCGAAGCAGTGAGCCGATTTGGGGGCATCTTTGAGATAAACATACCCCTGGGAGGTTCTAAACTCTGGAGGGTGTAATAGGTGAGACACCCCGGTGAAAAGACAGACGTGAGTCAGAGTGTTCAGGAAGGGTCTGAGGAGCAGAGAACAAGCATCAGGGAATTAAGGACCATGGCTTTGAGTGATCACCAAGTAGCCGCTGGCCTGAGGGCTAGCCGCTGAGGAGTGTGACCATACGGGGGACTTTGGAAACAGTGTTTGAGTTGGGAGCTCATCGGGCTCTCTCTGCAGACCTTAGTTCTTCTACTGCCCGATTCCTTACCTGTGTAGACAAAGCGGCCAGGGGCTCCCTTGCAAAATTGCTTGGATTTGTAGGAGAGGGTCACTTCCACCACCCCGGGGATGTGTCGAGGGGGCGTCTGCACCCGGATGGCGTGGGGAGTGATGAGCTGCGAGAGGAGAGGGGAGGCCTGCAGGTCCTGTCCAGGGGAGAGGGCCCAGCCCTGAGGCTCGGAGGGAGACTGGCAGGGGTGGCCCACCTCGCTCCATACGAGCATGTTGCCAAACACGACCTGCAACCCATCGAAGAAGTTGTCTCCGATGACAATGACAGTGGCTCCGCCCGTGGTCCAGCCCTCCCCGGGGCTGATGGCCTTGATGCAGGGAGTGGCCGCTGGGAGGCAGAAGAGGACTACAGTCAGAGGAATGAGCCAAGGTGGGGACTGGGGCTGGCCAGGGCTGGGCCGGGAGTCCTGACCTTCAGAAGGGTCCAGGCGGCGTGCCCTGCGGCCATGTTTGGAGTTGTTGTGCACAAACATGTTGTCGGACACAGCCAGCACGTGTCCATCCACACTCACCGTTGTGGACACCACCACCTGTGGGGACAACCAAGGCCAGTCTGGCTGGAGTCTTTAGGAATCCTGTTTAGAGACTTATGAAGAACTAGCAACTTGAGGTGAATGACTGGAAGCTGGAATTTAGCACTCTTTTAGGGGAAGGGGTTCCAGCTGGGAGGGGGCCAGCTGGCTCATACAATACACGTGAAGGTGAAGTAGGAACCTTAGGCACGCCAATAGCTTCAGGCAGGAAGGCCTTCGTGGGCAAGTTGGAGGGGCTAGCATCAGAGGGAGAACCCATCACAGGAACCCCCACTTTATTCTGACCAGAAAATTCCTGCCTTTTGAGCAGGAAATTGGGGCTGCCTTCTCCCTCTACCCCCTGCACTGGGAGGGGTGTGCAGGTTGGGGATTGTGCTAAGGGCAGCTGTTCTCTGCTTCACACTATGCAAATTACCTGGGTCGTTAATCATGTAAAAATGTCACAATTAGCATCTTCTTAAGTGGAGCTCTAATGAAGGCTCCCTTGGCAGCCAGCATAAGTTGAGATGGAGCTGCCCCACCCCCAGCCATGAGGCACAGAGCTGGGCAGGGATCTGCCCTAGCTGGGTCAAAGCCTTAGTCTAGCCTCCTATCAGGAGTCTCTCCCTAAACCCACCTGGAAGCGCCGCATGTCTCGGGGATTCCCGGCATTCTTCAGACAGTTCTGGTTGCATTTGAGGAAGAATTTGAGGAAGAACCTGAAACAGTGAGGTTGGTGGGCTTAAGGGTCTGGGGGCTCTGGAAACAGATGACGATCAACTGTTCCCTGCCCTGCCTTCTCCCAGAAGAATGAGTTCCCTCTGTTCACACATGGGCACATGCTCCAAGTTCCTTCCTGTGCCTGAGGTGGGATCAAAGGAGAGGTGTCACAAGTATTACATGACATCTCCCATTTGCACACAGCGTACAGGCCACTCGGTGCTCACTTGTTCATAAAGTGTATATCACACCTACGCAAAGTATTTTCTTCAGAGTACATGCTACTGTATATGTACCTGTTATTCATAAATTGTACCCGACATACTATGTACCCACCAGACACACAATGTACATTCCACATGTAGCACATACTTACACATACCCAGTGTAAATTTATCACTATGTATACCTGTCAGTCTGTGCCCACCACACACAATACATTCATCACACAGTCTACCCATCACCTATGCAATGTGGCAGACTAACCATACACAAGTATGTACCTGACACGTGCAGTATATGTCCACTTTACAGCGCATGTGTAGAAAGAATATGGAACACAGTTTATAAATTACGATGTGCTGTGTATGAGTTCCCAAAACAGAGCCATTGCAACTACGGTCCAGCAATTCCATACAGCAGATCCCCAAGTACATTCTATATCCATTATACACACACAAAAAAACCCAGTAACACAGAGTATGTAACTGTCGTACACACACACCATAAAATAATTCAATGTCTATTCTTTTTTAATATTTTATTTATTAGAGAGAGAGGGTGTATGCATGCATGCGGGCGAGCACACACACACACACACACACACACACACACACCAGGACCCCCTGCCACTGCAAATGAATTCCAGACATATATGCCACTCTGAGCACCTGGCCTTACATAGGTACTGGGAAATTGAACCCAGACCATCAGGCTTTGTGAGCAATCACCTTTAACCACTGAGCCACCTCCTCAGTCCTCAGCGTCTATTCTTTTTCATGTACAATAACTGGAAAAAAAAAGTACAGTATACAGGTATAGTCTTCTCGTCCTTCCAGACAATTGTTGGGCAGGGTGGGGCCCTGACACCCATTAGGAAGGTAGCCATGAGTAATAAACTAGCTATTGTAAACTCAGAATATTATAATGCCTGCCTTTGCCCCTGGAGGATCTCAGGAAATGTCCTACAAGTATATAGTGTGAAAGTCTGAGGAGGGTTTTGGCATGTAATATATCCTCTTGGGTCTGTGTGGGCTCCTCTAGCCTATTTCTCAATTTATCTCCACCCATTTAGGTGCTTTTATTTATTTATTTATTTTGGTTTTTTGAGGTAGGGTCTCACTCTAGTCCAGGCTGACCTGGAATTCACTATGTAGTCTCAGGATGGCCTTGAACTCACGGCAATCCTCCTACCTCTGCCTCCCGAGTGCTGGGATTAAAGGCATGTGCCACCACGCCCAGCTCATTTAGATGGTTTTGAAAATATTTATTTATTTAGAGAGAGACAGACAGACAGACAGAGGCAGAGACAAATGAGAGAGAGAGAGAATGGGTGTGACAGGGTCTCCAGCCACTGCAAACGAACTCCAGACACATGTGCCACCTTGTGCATCTGACTTTATGTGGGTACTGTGGAATTGAACTCAGATCCTTCTGCTTTACAGGTAAGTGCCTTAACCACTGAGAAGTCTCTCCAGCCTTTTCTTTTGCTTTTTTTTTTTTTTTTTTTTTTTTTTTTGAGGTAGGATCTCACTCTAACCGAGGCTGACCTGAAATTCACTGGCCTCAGACTGGCCTTAAACTCACAACAATCCTCCTACTTCTGCCTTCCCAGTGCTGGGATTAAAGGCTTGTATCACCACGCCCAGCTAGGTGTTATTATTTCTTTTTTAAAGAAAGAACAGAGTCTTATTCTTACTCTGTATACTAGGCTGTCCTGAAATCACTGTCAACCAAGTTGGCCTTGAACTAATGACCATCTGCCTGCCTCAGCCTCCTGAATGCTGGGATTACAGGCATAAGGTACTATACTTGGCTTGAGGGATTCTTTTTATAGTTTGTTTGTTATTTATTTGAGAGAGAAAGAGGCAAGGAGAGTGAGTATGGGCACACCAAGGCCTCTTGCCAATGCAAATGAATTCCAGACCTATGTGCCATTTAGTGCATTTGCCTTTATGTGGGTACTGAGGAACTGAACCTGGGCCATCAGTCTTTGAAATCAAGCGCCTTTAACTGCTGAGCCATCTCTCCAGCCAAGGAAGCTTATTTATCGTAATAAGAACCAGATAAGGGAGTAAAATCAAGGTAAGACCTATACTATATATACACCCAAATTTAACCATCCATTTAATTTACTAGAGTTGCTTCCAAAGTTTGCAAGCATAAAATTCATGTTTAGAAGATCTGTTATGAGCCCTGAAAACTTAGTCCCCAAAAAAGGAGGTCCCAAGAACTGGGAAGAATGAGTATCAGCTGTGATCAGAGGTGTTCCCATTACTAGCTGGTGGCTCAAGGCTCTTCTCAGTCAGGGGCTGAAACAACCCAAACACTTTCCAGAGAGCCCACTTTGCAGGCTGAGGGCTTTGAAGAAAACTTGGAAAGAAGGCATAAGGCCACTGTGTCTTTTCAAAGTTAACCTTGGACAATAGTTTTCCAAATATGGCATCCAGCCTGGGAACATACTGGGAATGCAGAAGCTCAGACCCTACCCTACCTGCTCAATCCAAACTGTTTTGGTGGGACCCAGATATCTGTGACCTCACAAGCTCACCAGGTGATCTGACTTACTCCAAATTTTGAGAACCCTGCTCTTGAACTATAGCTACCTGCACCTGTAACTACTAGTCCCATCTGGCATTGAAACAGGTCTAGTCCAATTTGAGACATGCAAGTTTGAAATACACATTGTTTTTTAAAAGCAGAAAAAATATATCTCATTATTAAGCTGGATCATGTAGCCACATGCTTCTAATCCCAGCATTGAGTAAGTAGAGGCAGGGGGATCAGGAGTTCAGGACCAGCCTCTGCTACATAATGAGTTTGAGGCCAGCCTGGGCCACATGAGACTCTGTCTTAAAAAAGGGGAGGGCCTGGGGAGATGGCTCAGCGTCAACAAAGCACTTTTCCTTCAAGTATGAGAACCTGAGTTTGATCCTCAGTACCCACATAAAATGTTGGGTGTGGCAATGTGCCTGTAAGTCTAGTACAGCGGTGGTGGAGACAGGTGGATCCCTAGAGCTTGCTGGCAGCTAGTCTACCCTCATAGATTAGCTCCAGGTCAACAAGAGACCCTGTCTCAAAGGTAGCAGATGGCCTACCTGAGGAATGACACCTGAGGTTAACCTCTAGCTTCTACCTACCTGCACACATGTGTGTACACACACATATCAACATGAATTTACACATGCATTACACACAAAAACTCAGTAATTTTTTCATTGATTACACGTTGAAACAATAATAGTTTTGATATATTGGGTTCAAGAAAATACATGATGGGCTGAAGAGATGGCTTAGCGGTTAAGGCGTTTGCCTGCAATGCAGAAGGACCTGAGTTCGATTCCCAAGTGCCCATGTAAACCCAGATGCACAAGAGAGCGCATGTGTCTGGAATTCGTTTGTAGCAATGCATTCTGTCTCTCTGTCTCTCTCTGTCTGCCTCTTTCTTTCTCTCTCTCTCTCAAATAAAAATATTTTTTTAAAAAAGAAAATACATGATCATAATTTTACCCATTTCTTGCTTGTAAAAAATATGGCAACTAGAAAATCTCTACTTTAGACAACACTAGGTGTTCTGCTGAAAAAAATCCCCTAGAACAGCTGATCCCCTAGGGGAAAGTGGCTCTTATACGTACTGATTGAATGACTGGGATACGGACCCTACTAATGGGGAAGAACTCCTGATAAGATATAAATGATACTTGTTTGAAGAAGTAATTAATATCTGTTGGTAGAGAAATTAACCCTCAAGTTTACAACTTTATTGTCCTATGGACACTGCCTAGCACTGTGCCTAACTTGGTAGTCAGTCGTATTCCAGCTTTCTTCACACACTTTCTTGCCTCTCTTTCTCTTCCCGCTGCCCTTCCATCACTCTTCATATTTAAGTATGAATTTCTCTTAGCCTTCCTGGAACCAGCTGTGCCGGCCCACTGGTTGCACATCCACATGCATGGTCAGCAGAGTTCATGCTGTCCACACCTGACTGAGCTCTGAGAGGTGACTGTACCACCAAAGCTCTAGTCTTCCAAGGCTGAGCCTGGAGCTGGAGGACTTCCAATCAGGCGTAGGAGAATCAGAACGACCCATGCCTCATTGTCCATAGTAGAAAGTGTATTACAGCTGAAGAGCTGAAAGGCCAGCTGAAGAGCTGCAAACATTGGTTATCCAGCTAATAAACATTTAAAGGGAAGTAATTGTGCACCAAGACACTGATGCCTATGATATAAATGACGGGTCAGAGAAGCACACCTATTTTACTGAATCCTGGACTGAGTTTAGCCTTCCTAATCATCTTTATAAATACGCTGTATTCCTCTCAGGAAAAACAGCTCAAGATGAAGTTGTGGTTATCCTTCCTCATAAATGGAGTATTCTCTACCAAGGAAACAAATACCAGGTTGTCTATGCATCAAGTGCAAGCACACATAACCGCTTGTGGTGGGGGTGCATCACTGCTCAGGAGGAGCTGCCCCACCACAGCCTTTACTCAAAAACAAAAACAAAATACTCAACAGATAAGGAAAATGAAGCAATTGATGTGAGTCCACTGCTAAATTTATTTGAAGTCCACAGCAAGTGGAGAGCAGGGTGGAATGAGCTTCTCTCTCTCTCTCTCTCTCTCTCTCTCTCCAAGGTACAGTCTCACTCTAGCCCAGGCTGACGTGGAATTCACTATGTAGTCCCAGGGTGGCCTTGAACTCACGGTGATCCTCTGACCTCTGCCTCCCAAGTGCTGGGACTAAAGGTGTGCACCACCGTGCCCGGCGTGAGCTGCTCTTCTAAACCAGCATCTAGAGATGACACAGTGGGCTGGAGCCTGCCTGGACTGTCAGCTGCGAACGAGCTGCCTGAGGGCTGTCATCCAAGAGCATACCCTATATGCTCCCTGCCAGCAGCCCACAGCCAATGACTGAGGTCACAAGAGGGACAAATTCTTGTGGTGGTTCACACTCCAGACCACCTGTGGTGGTTATATTATCAACTTGGCATGATCTAGAATCATCTAGGAGACAAATCTCTAGTCATGTGTATGACTTTCTAGATTAGGTTAACTGAGGTAGGAAGCAACCCCTAAATGTGGGGAACACCATTCCATCTGTGGGCTAGGATCCTGGACTGAAATGAAAAGGAGAAAGTGAGCTGTTGTAGTTATCTTCGTGTTACTGGGACAAAGCACCCCATCAAAAGCAGTTGATAGGAGGAAAATTGTTTCTTTTGGCTAACAAGCACAAGTGGAAGGTCCATGATGGCAGAAAAAAGATGGCATGAGCAGAGGCTGGACATCACCTCTGCCACAGCATATGGACAACAGCAAGAGAGTGAGCTAAATTCTAGCAAGGCGGAGCTGGCTATAACATCCCTCATCCCACCCCAACAATACACCTCCTCCAGCAAGGCTCCACCTTCCAAATAGCCATCAGCTGGCAACCAAGCATTCAGAACATGTGAGTTTATAGGGGACATCTGATTCAATTCACCACATGAGATGAGCACTGATCACTCTGCTTCTTTGACTGAATGTGACAAGCTGCTTCATGTTCCTGTTGTCATGCCTTCCCTGCCAGGATGGACTGTAGTTTCTCAAAGTGTAAGCTAAAATACACCCTCCCTCCTTAATTTGTTTCCTGTCAAGTATTTTGTCATAGCAATGAAGACAGTCACTAAGACACCAACCCCACAGGATGAGAAAACTGGACTTCCATGCCAAGTTCTTACTCCTGCTCTCCAGGGGTCCTTCACAGCTTCTGAGATCTATCCTCTAAACAGCCACTGAGCCCTTGGCATGTGATGATGAAGTCTTCAACTTGAAATCTTATTTCATCCATTTAGACTTGTCACATTTGGCTCGTGACTACCATACTGGATGATACAGATCTAGAAAGAAGGAGTGCAATGAATGGAAGAGTGTTCAAAACCACAGAACAAACCGAGAAAGTCTTGAAAGCCAATTGGGAGTAAAGGGAAGAATAAAACTGCGTGTATCTATTTCCAAGGCAAAGGCTGTCACTGCAACCCAGGATAGGGAAATGGGGGAGGGGTCCTCTGCTAATTCTTATTTTAAAAGGTTTGCACTTGAACTCATGAGCCTCAAAAGAAACAAGTTTCTGAGGCAGAATGGCTCTTAGTGTTTTTCTTGTCTGTGACTCTCAACCCCTAGCTCAGGAACATAATACAGATGCCAGTCTAGTCACTTTCCTCATTTAGTCCATACATCTGCCTAATAAAGACTGACCAGGGGCTGGAGGGATGGCTCAGTGGCTAACGGCACTTGCTTGCAAAGACTGCTGACCTGGATTCAATTCCCCAGGATCCATGTAAAGACAGATGTACAAAGTGGCTCATGCATCTGGAGTTCATTTGCAGTGGCAGGAGGTCCTGGTGCGCCCACTCCCTCTATATATCTGCCTCTTTGTCTCACTCTCTTAAATACATAAATAATATATATTATTTATGGATTTATATAAAAGACTAGCCAGACGTGGTGACTGTGAGTTTGAGGTCATCCTGGGCTGAAGTGAGACCCTACCTTGGGGTGGGGGGGGGAGACTAATTAAATGTATTCTACATGCCAGGTGCAGGGGATCTAGAAGTGAAGATCTCTTGGGTGGGTGTTTGGGTAGTGGTGCTGGGGACTGAATCCAGGGTTTCATGCATGCTAGGCAAGTGTTTTACCACTAAACTCCAAGCTCCAGCCCCCCCCCCCATCTCCCATTTTCAGAGACAAGTTCTCACTAAGTCAGGCTGGCCTTGAACTTGTGAACCTCCTGCCCTAGCCTCCTAGGTATCTGAGAATACTGGCCTGTGTCATCAGGCTCACTTTATGAGCAAGATAGGAAAGAGAAACTCAAAGTAAGAGCAAGACCAGTAACACATAGTGGTGGGTGGGGCAGGACAACCTGCCACCCAAGTATCACCTGCAGCTCAAATCTGACCTGGAGGACTGGGTCTTGGAGGACCTCACACTGAAGTAGGAGGCAAAGGAAATATCAGCTGCCAAAGAATGGTAGCATACCTGGCACACTAGCCCAGTGGTGCCTGACAAGACCACAGGGCAGCTGTGGCCAGAGCCTGGGACTGGTGCCATGCCATATCTGAGTCTTTTTTTTTTTTTAATTTTTTTTCTTTATTAAGCAGAGAGAGAGAGAGAGAGAGAGAGAGAGAGAGAGAGAGAGAGAGAGAGAGAGAGAGAGAGAGAGAGAGAGAGAGAGAGAGAGAGAGCGCACCAGGGCCACCACCTTGTGGGTCTGGCTTATGTGGGTCCTGGGGAATTGAACTTGGGGCCTTAGGCACTGGAGGCAAGTGCCTTAACCGCTAAGCCATCTCTCCAGCCCAAGATCTGAGTCTTATGGGCAATGGGTAGTCTGCACAGGGTGCCTTATTGGCTGTGTTACTTGGAAGAGTCAGTTTGCTTCCAGGGAAAAGCAGGCATCAGAGCCAAGACTGGAGAAGGGAATGAGGATGCTGAAATAGTTCAGGCCCAGGCTTGGTGTGTGGTCTTGGCAGTCAGGATAGGAGTGTCCCCAGGACTCTTAGCTATCTCACAGGCTTGGACCTAGCCTCCTCACCAGGATCCCCCAACTACTGTGGAAGTGGCTACAGTGCAGATGGGCTGGGGCTATAAATAGCCAGGGTGCATACATTAGCATGCCAATGCACCAGCACCCCATCCTCTATGCTAATGGCCCACCATGTGCCTGAACACCTTCTGTTCCCCTGCATGCATTTGCATGCACAATTAGCATAATCTTGTATAATTAATGAACAGCGTCAATTTTAGCTCCTAAGTAATTTGATTAACATGTTGATAGGGCACTTACCAGGCTCTCCAAGCCTCAGGGCTGGGCATGGGGCCTGAGAAGGAGAGAGGAGGTGGAGAGGACTCCTTAGTGGCCCCCAGCTGTCCATGAAGAATGATGGGGACTCCACTTTTCACAAACCAGGCCTGAGGGGAGGGGAGAAAATGGGAAACCTCTGTGCACTCCATGTGGATGGGGAACAGTGGGTGACCTGAGTATTAAGTCTGTTTGTGCCAGTATATGGACACAGGCAGATGAACACATGTTCGCCAAGCCTTGGGAGTCTTCTGTGATTATTAAACTCCTCTTCCTCACAGACACAGAGGCGGAAGGTGAGCTTCCTCACCTAGGGTGATAAGGGGAAATGAGGTAAAGGGGAAGATTTAAGAGATATGTTCTTTAGCCTTGGGAGTGTTAAGCTGGTCTCGAGGCAAAAAGACCTTGACAGCTCTTACCTATGAATTATGTGAAAGCTAGGTATGGTGATGTTGGCAAGGCCAGGGATCTTCTACAAGGTACAAGGCAACCCAGGGTGTGGCTCCTTCCTACTAAGAAAAAGACCTATTCCCATTTGCAACATCCAAAAGTCCCAGGCTGAGGCACAGGCTCATCTCCACCTGTGTTAGAGTCAGGAAGTTCTTCTTTGGCTCTGGCTGACCATTCTTGCTGCTGTCTAGGCTCAGGTGCACTTATTGGCTATGAGGAGCACTGGTGGCTGGGTGGGAGGGAGCAGGTAAGAAATGATACCACAACCGAAGTTGTACGGTGCTGCACCTTACAGCTCACTGACCTCCACACAGCCTCGTTTTCACATCATCCCTCTTTCCTTTTTCCACTCCTGGTAGGTCATCTGTCAGCACTGTTTGGTGAAGTAGAAGACTGAAACTGAGACCAGAGTCTTGCCTTCAAGTAAAATGGCCAGACACCCCAGGGTGGCTTTGCCCCCAACACCAAATAACCCTTCAATTTAAAAGAGACCTTAATGTCCAAGTTACAGACAGTTCGTTCTTTAGCTACCATTTTACTGGCCCCAAGGTCTCCTGCAATTTCCACTGGGGGAGTTGCCCATAGCTCCATTTTCACCTCAGCATGGATATCCCTCAGGCTCCAAGCTTGCCTTTAGCTGACTGAGATCTTCCCCCCTAGGCCCTTTCTGTAATAGGGATCTCTGGAGAGCCTTCTCCTAATGACAGGCAGTCTTGGCCTAGGTGACCCCCACGACAGAGGAAGTTTGAGCCCATCTGCTTCTCCCTCCCTCAGATGCTGAGTGGTGAGAAAAAGGTCAGTCAGGGAAGTGAAGTGTAGTGAGGGAAAATCACCTTCCCTTAGCAGTGACCCCAAGGGGAACAGCTAGATGGGGCCTGGTCAGAAGCATCATGTGGGAGCCGAGAGGCCCTGCTGGAATAACAGAAGATGGACCCCTCAT